>PVIY010017341.1:0-49649 GCA_004026745.1 Myrmecophaga tridactyla
AGGTTTCATTAGCATTTTCCCCCATATCTTTCTCACTCACACACGCATGTATACACATCCAATTTTGGCATCAAATAAGAAACTTCAGCATTTTAACAACTATCTCCAATTTGCCTCAATGTAGTTCTTTCCAACTAACAAAACAAAGGTGATAGCGTGCTGATCCACAATGCAAGGACCCCACATGCATAACTGCATGAGTACAGATAAAAAACACAACCCATATTTTCATGTGAAACACATAGTTTGAAAGAAAATCTATAAATATTAATGTTAAAATAACATTTATAGTATAGCTAGCAATAAATCATGTTCAAATTGTAGGCCTGAAATGTTGGCTAATGTTTTATTTTCTCTAAAATGTGTATGACCACAACCAACAATTTCTGTGCTGACTGTATATCTCCCGGTAGTCACGTCTCCTCTTTCCCCATTTAGTCAAATTAGGGGCTGCAAAGCTCTTCCAAGTAATTTTCAGGCAGGGTTATTAAGGGCATAAAGTAGCAAACAGTTCTACCAAACTGTGTTACTCCAAAGCAGAAATTTATAAATAACAACCATAAATGCTATGCTAGTTAATATTAAGAGGTAGTATTATTTCAAAACATAGTCCTCAGAGCTACTGTAACCAAAATAGTATGGTACTGGCTTAAGGATAGACATACTGATTGATGAAAAATAACTGACAGTATGTAAATCTTACATTTATGGTTAACAGATTTTGACAACGGTGCCAAGGCAAGTAAGCAAGGAGAGAATGTTTTTCAACCAATAATGCTGAAATACCTGGATATCCACATGCAAAAGAATGAAGCTGTACCCCTATCTTATACCATATTAAAAAGTTAACTAAAAATAGATTATAGACAAGGCATGCAAGAGTAGTTCAGTGGTAGAATTCTCACCTGCCATGTAGGAGACTCGGGTTTGATTCCCGGTCCATGCACTTCTCCCCAAAAGAAACAAACAAGGAAACAAAGCAAAAAACAAACAAGCAAACAAAAGTTCAACAAAGGGTACTGCTATAACAGGATGCTCACATGGAAAACTAATGAAATGTGACCCTGCCATACAGAATACCAAACAAACAAAAAAAAAGGAATGCAGACATAAATATAAAAGCTAAAGCTATAGACTCTTAAAATAGATTAAACATGTGTTTGTGACCTTGAATCAAGCAATAATTTCTTAGATATGACACCAAAAGCAAAAGCAACAACAACAACAAAAGAAGCAGAAAAAGTTGGTAATCGAAGTTAAAAGCTTTTGTGCTTCAAAGAACACCATATAGAAAGTGAAAAAACAACTCACAGAATGGGAGAAAATATTTGCAGTTTGTATATGCCATAAGGGACTCGTGTTTAGAATTTATGAAGAACTATCACAATGAAGTAATATATGAAAGCAACCCAATTGAAAAATGACACAGTATTTAAATAGACATTTCTCCAGAGAAGATTTATTAATAGCCATTAACCACATGAAAAGATATTCAACATGTCAGTCACTCTAGAAATAGAAATCAAAACTACAATGAGATAAATCTTTACATCCACTAGGATGTCTAGAATTTAAAAAGATGGAAAATAACAAGTTTCAGCAAGAATGTGGAGAAACTGGAACTCACATACATTATTGGTGGGGATGTGAAATGGTACACCTGTTTTAAAAACAGTTTGACAGGTCTTCAAAAAGTTACCATCAGACCTAATTTTTCAGCTCCTAGATATCTACCCAAGAGAATTGAAACCATATTTACTCACAAAATTTGTACAGGAACATTCACAGCATTATTGTATTTGTAAAAAAGTAGAAACAATCCAAATGTCCATCAGCTGATGAACAGATAAACAAAATGTGGTATATCTATATAGTCAAGTATTACTCAGCCATAAAAAGAAATAAAGCACTGATGCATGCTAAAACATGAATGAACTTTAAAAATCATGCAAAATGAAAGTAGCCAGAAACAAAAGGTCACATGTTGTATGATTCTATCTATAAGAAATGGGCAGGACAGGCTAATTTCTAGGAAGGGAAAACACAGTGAGGTTGTGAGGATGAAGGAATAGAGTAAATGCTAATGAAAATGGAGTTTCTTTTGGGGATGATGAAAATGTTTTCGAATTACATAGTAGTGACAGTTGTACAACTGCAAATATTCTGAAAACCAAGGTGCTGCGGAAAATAAGTTTTAGCAAGAATGTGAAGAAATTGGAACCCTCATATGATGTTGGGTTAATTTTATAATTTCCGAAATACAGCCCAATAAAAAAGAAAAAAAGCAGTATTAAAATGATAAAATCTGGAACAAAATTAAAAAGATTGCTAATACTACATAAAATCTGAGATGCTTCTTTATGAACGTCCAGCCCTGAGGTTGAGGGAACAGTTCATTGTAAGCATTTATTAAGCTAAGGCACTTCCAGGATTTACTGAAAGATTTCAGCTTCTGTCTATGTCTCTTTATATCATTGTGCCTTTGAGATTCTTTCTTTTACCATATTTACACTCTGTTCTCTGGAAATAGAAGCTAGTGAGATATGTGTGTTCTAGAAAAAGGCATTCTTTGCCTTTCCATTTTATATCCCCTTTTTCTCCCTAATAATAAAAGCATAAAAATAATAAAGTCACATCATTATCCATCTAACATCCACACCTGCCACATTCTCCAAATGTTTTTCCAATCCTCAGAAGCCAGCAACTATAATTAAAGCCAACTTCAATCACACTTTTTCAGTTATTAACAACCAGATTCTTCTACATCCACTTTGGCATTTTCAAAGCGTGTAGACATTGTCACACAGTCACATCCTTTCTTTTCCATTATGACCAACCTACCAATAGTCACTACACTTAGCCTTCCCTAGTTTCTAAAGACAAACTAGTAATACCTTGTAATTCAGCTTCTTTCTACTCCATGTCACCGAAATTTTAGACTCAAAGGTTGCTAACAATTTCCTAACTGCCAAAGACGGATTTTCCCAGATACTAATACTAAGTTACTTCTCAGTCACATGTAAAACTGTTCAACCACGCACTTTCCCCATGATCTATTTTCCTTTCAACTAAGAGAGTCAAAATGTTCTGTAGCTGACCTTCTTCCACATTGTTGTCCTTAGAACACAAAGATCTTCTTGGTATAGTGAGTCTACACCACTTTCCACACACCTGATGGCTGTTTGATCACAGGCAAGTTAATGTCTGAGAGTCCCTTTTTATTCTCTAAAGTAGAGAAGTCCCAGGTTTTTTCTAAGGGTGATATGGGATATTGCATATAAAGGTCTTAACGTGACGTGGCTCATATAGGGTAGTCTTTATTAACATCATTAGCATTATTTATTTCTTAATCATCATCATCACCATCATTATACTCTTTTTTAATAATTAAGGGGCTTAAAAATCAAACTTTAGTTATCTCCCATCTGTCCTCTCTGCCAAGCTCCCCTTGGACCCCCTGCGGGAAAGATCTATTGGATATTTTCTGTCTTCCACCCACAACTCAATCTATCCAAAGTACAAAGGATTGCCTGTCCCCAACCACAAAACACCACTACTTCACTGGTGACACTCACCACCCATCAGGCACCAGGTATAAAAGCCCAGTGTCAGCTTATTTTCTACTCTTAGGAAATGAATTACAAGTTGGCTAAACTATGAATCTGTGACACTTCTTGAATGTGTCCCCCATGCTCCAATTCCACAGGGAAATGGGGCCAGGCCCTCATATCTCTTATTTACAGCAGTAGTTTTCTAATCAAGCAAACTATTACAACCAGATCCCAGGCCCCACCCCAGACCTACCAAATCATAATCTCCAAAGAGTAGGGCTAGAAATCAGTCATATGGTATCTCAGGTGATTCACATATGCTGTCAGAGGAAGGATAATTGGCATAAACTAGAGAATAGCCTGTGAATGCCTAATTCTGGAATTGTTCTTTTTAATGTTTCTTCTTCCAAAAGATCAGGCTTTCTCAAGTACTACTTTATAACCTCCACTACCTCTCCACTACTGACAGGGCAGAGCTAAAATCTAATTATTCAACTTTCATTCAGCAAACTCGTTTTTAAACACCTACAATAATAGGTGTTAAGCATATGAAAAATCAAGGATTAAACCTTTGAGGAGCTAAACATCTTTAAAAAGACCAAAGAGAGGAAAAAAGAAGAAAGGGAGAGGAGCGAGGTAGACTGGGGGAGAGAGACAGAGATTGAATAAGGATATATATGCATTAATTAATACCTCTACCATGCTAAGCAAATGATCTATGATTGGAACTAATATTCTCCTTAACTTGGCATGCAAGTCCTCCACTGTCAGGCTTCATTCTTATCTACTACCGTTATTCAAGTTCTAATCAAAATGAACAGTTCATAGTTTCTATACAATCTTTATCTTTCTGCATATAAGTTTGGCCTCATCTTTTGCTGTCTGGCTATAGTGTCTTTCCCCATAATATCTCATCTCCTTTTGTCCAGTCCCTCATTACTCTTCATGTCCCAGCCAAGCCTCAGTTGATTTCCCAAACAGAAAATGTGTTCTTTCTGCTATTCTCAGGTCCTATAGCTCCATGTGGACCTGAGCTCCTTCAACCCTACAGAAAAGAAAATGGTACATTCATTATCTTTTCTATTACATCATACTTCCCTATGGGGGTAGAATTTACCATGAACCCCCCAGTGCCTACTCTAACACCAAAAATATGCTTAATGAATGAAGATCAATTAGAGAAACAGAGAGCTATAGACATTATATATATACATACACATATATAGAATATATATGCATACACTATATATAACTTCAGATATACATATATATGTGTTTGTGTGTATATATAATGAGAGGATCTATAGAGAGATAGATCAATACTTTCATACAATCTGCCTTCTGGTCGCTATATGAGCTTTAGCAGACCAGATAAAGTTCAATAAGATAAAGTATCAATGTAAAATGTTTGCTGATTTATAGGTTATAATGAGACACAATTATTCTCTCCAAATAGCTGAATCAGTCTGCATGACAGTGTCATGTGTAGTGGTTAGTTAATAGTGATAACAATAATAATTACAATAACAAGAACAATTGTGGCAGCACATTTAATTGTGAACCAAGCATTTAGTAGATATACCAAAAATGTTACCCAAATTTCTTGAGAAAAATCTGTCCAGAACTGCAATACAGTATGTTTATACTTGTATCATGATCTGAAATATGGTGTATCTGTGTATGCATGTTTACATATATGTATAATTATATATGTGTAAACACTCTGAAGATTCTGTGCAATGCCATGAAGAATCATGTTTACAAATAAAACAAAATCAAGCCCAATTTTCACCAGAAAAATCCTATATATCCCTGAAAAGGTCATTGTACTGAACTGAAAGTTTACAGTTAACTAGATACACTGACCAAAAACAGGTGTAACATCTCTTAAGGAAGTCAAATCTAGGTAGACAGAGCTGCAGAGCAACTGGTTAATCTGTACACATGGATCTAGAATTAAAAAGAAAAGAATTATACAGTGGATTTTACAGTCACACTAGTTCTTAGAGATTATGCTGCCATTAGCAGGCCAGCATTCTGAAAGCAAAAGAAAGCTAGAACTAAAGAAGTCAAGACTGTTTTCCAAGTGATTAATATGTTACATAAGAGTCTTCCACACACTGGGAGAAAGTGGTTCAAATTTTAGGTAATAGAATGCAAATGCAATCATTAGAAAGGCACTATTTTAAAATTAAATAGGCAGAATCAGAGGCATGGGTCATTTTTTTTTCAACTAGGGGAACTTAAAAAGTGAATTATATTTACTATTTTTTCCCAAGAGGAAAACCTGATGATTTAAACTCTCCTTACATAAGAAAGTTTTAGGTCATGAGGAAAAGAAAGTGCCAGGATAAGTTAATGATTATTTAAATGCCTGTATCTAGGTCTGTTATGAGCATAATAAACATTTCCAACAAGGACAGTACAAGAAGATATGAGCTTAAATTACAGAAGCAGAAATTTAGGTTAGATATGAAAAAGAGTTCCCTAACTGTGAGTGTTGTTAGTTTCTAGAATAATCTGCTGAAAAAGCTGTTGTATTTTTTCTGGAGATCTTTTTTGAATTTTTTCTGAAGATCTTTAATAATCAGCAAGATGGTATGCCTATAGGGTGACTTTTCCCTGAAGATAGAAAGAAAAAGGTGAACTCAGTGACCCACAGAGAACCTTCTGATTTCATTTTATATATTTCAATATATAACTCCAAGATAGCTTTCATTGATTGTTTCAATAATAAAGGACTGTCCCCAAACACTGCTTGGCCATCTGATACTTAAAACCAATCTATGATGTGTATAATATTATTCCCACTTTTTCTGATTTAAAACTGAGGCTCAAAGAGAAGCAGAGAAGTCAATATTTAAACCTAAATTTGCCTGGGTCCAAATCTCAGTACATCACACTATTTTACATATAAGAAAACAAAACAGGTTAACGCTTAGCTCTCTCTATATTGGCAAACAGCTAGGTTCTCAGATATCAGAAGTGGAATTTCAGAGCATCAGGTACTAGGCTTCAGCCCTGGATACCTTCTGAACTCAAACTTAACACACATCATTTGAGAACTCAGTTTGTGCACTGCAAAATAACTAGGAAGGTATTAGGGAACTGGTTGCAATTCAGAAAACAAGAGGAAGCCAATCATGAGCATCATGTTTGAAAATATGCTAGACCAAAAAAGGCAGCCTTACTTTCCTCTCTTAAGGTACAGGGTGAGCCAAGAACAGAACTGCTCATCCAGGTCAGTACACACAGCAGGGCATGCTCCAGGGAGGACAACATGACCACTTCAAATGTTCTATGGAGCAGCATGATCTACATGGAGGAAAACCTGAGGACCTCAGCAGCTGGCTCACCTCCCGCCCTGCCCACTTTATGAGCAGGTGCAAAACACCTTATCAAAGGTTACAGGACACATTCAAAGAGAGAAGAGAGACAGCTCATAATAAACCCTTCATTATCCACGGAAAAAGTAAGTCCTAAAACCTGTTCTATTGATGATGAGTCAGTAGAAACTTCCACCTAAAATGAAAAAAAGAAACAAACACTACTTAGAAAAATAAGGCAACAGTAAATTAAAATACAAGCAGGGACTATGATCCTATTACTTCTGACACTTGAAGTTAGTATGTTTATTCAAAAAAGAGACCTTTGCAAAAATTGTAACGGACCAATTTATAGAACCAGAAAGGCATAAAATCAGAGCAGTGAGTTTAAGTTTTGATGAAAAATTAAATAAGTTCTCAAAATTGCCAACAAAAAAATGAACCTTTCACAATGTTTGTTTTCTTACTTAGCTCAATTCTCCCAAGGACAGTTGCCTGAGTTGATTCTTTAGTCGAGGTCAGTGAGTAACGCAGGGAGCTGTGTTCAAAGTATTAACAAAGTTAATCTGAAACACTTTTACCAACTGCCACACAGCTAAGAATAAGAAATTCAATGCTCTAGACAGAATTCTGTACATGATACAGAAAACTCGGTTTGATACATATCTGCTTTTTATATGAAAAAACACATTTTTAAATCATCTTCTTTTTCAGAGACGACTGAAAGCATGAATAAAATAACCAATAGCATCAATAGCATCTGGGAATAAAATTATATATGCCAGCAATTCAAATAAAATAGAGCAATTGAAATGCTAAAATGCAACATGAAATTCTTTAAATGAGATGGTTGATTGCCTCTTCTAAATTAGTCATAAGCCCATATTAATTACTGAAACTTACAACATGAATAGGGGCTTTTGGAGTGAAAGTGAAACTCTCTTTTACTGCTTAGCATGATCCAGCTTCACTCTCCTCTTTCCCACCCAGCACCAATACCTCCCCATTCAGAAGGACACTTTGGAGTGAAAGAACCACAATGCAGGCTATTGGCTGTTTCTCAAAAAAAAATGCCCTATACAACAGTTTCCTACATCTTGCTTTTGAAAAGGAAAGGGGAAATTTGCCCAAGATAGAATACAGGGGATAGGAACAGGTGTTTTTGCTTGTTTGTTTGTTGTTTTTTGTTTGTGTGTATGTGTTTTGGTTGTTTTGTTTTGTTTTGTTTTGTCACCTCTATATATAAAGAACAGAATTTTGGAAAGCCCTATTTGATAACAAAAGTAGACCTTCATCTCCAAAGGTCACTGGCTCGTGGTAAATAAAGTCAAAAGAGCCATGGACTGCAAGTTAGGGATGTGTTTTAAGCCTCTGTTAAGCTATTAACCAGCTATTATGACACAGCCTGAGCCTCTTGGAGGTTCCTTGGTTTTCACCTCTAAGATGTTTCTAAATTACTTCTAAGTGGACTTTAACACATCCTGATACTAAATATCCACAGATCTACTATCTGCTCTGTGGATTTTTTTTTTCAATTTTGTGCCTCCTTTGGATGGGACAAGATAAAGCCAAAAAGAAAGAAAAAAAAAGACTAAGAAAACTAAGATTATGGAAATACTGACACCTTCCTCATTTATAAAATCATGACAATAATCACCAGTTTCGTGAGGTGGTTGTGAGAAGATGATTTAATTTAGTTACATACAGTGTCAAGCATAATCTTATACTCAGTAATGGTCTACCTTTTTTTCCCTTTATACAGAAGTACTCTAATAGGAATCTTGGCAAGCTAGGAAAAGTTGAATCTAAAACCATGGATTATTCAAAATATCCCATGGCAATGGCTATAACAAGCTCATTCATATTTAGTTATTTGATGTGATATCTGGACTGAAAGGTAACATGTAGAATTTATCCCTATGGGGTGATGTAAGGGTTCTCTGCAAAACAGAGTACAAAAATTTATTTTTAAATTATGTAATATATGCCATCTCATCACTACTACCTCTATACATATTTTTCCCTAAACATTCTTAAGGGAGATATTTCCATCTGTTAATGCAAACTAATGTTGAGTGACTTCCATTTCTACAAATGATGCTGCAATATGATTTTACCTCAGTATATAGGAAGCTACTAATATTGTTTTTAATATATGTTCATTATCACTCAAACAAGGTTTTATGCATCATCAGATATTAATGATTATGAAGAGGAGACAGCATCCTCTTTATCCATCCACCTTTGCTAAATATAATTAAGTTTTACATTAAAAGGATGTTCCATTGAAAAATGAGTCAATGAATAAATAAATGATGTGCTTTATAAAGATGTTATGGTGAAACCACAGGGATGACCTTTGAATATTACAATATTTGGTTCTCTCATCTACCTTATTGCTTTACCTTATTTCATGACATTCTGCCATCATGACTTGGCTATGGTTTGGGGGGATGCTGTGGGGTGCTGCCCAGGATCCCTTTCAGGACCAACGTACTCAGTCCTCCAGATACCAGGAGTGATGTCTATTGGTGGCTCACGGCAGAGTCTCTCTCAAAATCACCTTTGTCTACAAAAAGCTGCCTTGCCCTAGATTATGGCCTCTTCTAAGGGAAAGATGGCATCCAATCTGGCTGATCTTAGGGTCAAAAAATCTTAACCCTTTGCCTCAAACAGAACAAATATCAGAGACCACCCCAGCTCTAGAGATCCTAATCAGATCACCTGAGGAACAGCCATACACAAAGGTAATCATACCGTCTGAGAACTTTGTAGACGCAGACTGTGATCTGACACTGAAATCTAGAGACCTGAAACATCACCCTGATGCCTGTGTTCTAGTTTGCTAACTGTCAGAATGCAATATACCAGAAACAGAATGGCTTTTAAAAAGGGGAATTTAATAAGTTGCTAGTTTGCAGTTCTAAGGCTGAGAAAATGTCCCAATTAAAACAAGTCTATAGAAATGTCCAATCAAAGGCATCCAGAGAAAGATACCTTGGTTCAAGAAGGCCGATGAAGTTCAGGGTCTCTCTCTCAAGTGAGAAGGCACATGGCGAACTCAGTCAGGGCTTCTCTCTCAGCTGGAAGGGCATATGGCGAACACGGCATCATCTGCTAGCTTTCCCTCCTGGCTTCCAGTTTCATGAAGCTCCCTGGGAGGCATTTTCCTTCTTCATCGCCAAAGGTCACTGACTTGTGGACTCTCTGCTTCGTGGTGCTGCAGCATTCTCTGCTCTCTCTAAATCTTCTTCATTCTCCAAAACATTTCCTCTTTTATAGGACTCCAGAAATTTATCAAGACCCACCCAAATGGGTGGAGACATGCCTCCAGCTAATCTAGTTTAACAACCAATCTTGATTGAATCACATCTCTGGGGAGATGATCTAATTACAGTTTCATACATTCAATACTGAATAGGGATTAGAAGAAACAGCTGCCTTTACAAAATTGGATTAGGATCAAAACACAACTTTTCTAGGGTCCACACATCATTTCAAACCAACACAGTGTGAGAATGGAAAGCACAAGAGTCAGGTAATGGATGGGGTACCAGTTCAGGTCTGGATCATAGTGGGTGCACTGGCTCCATCAATCCAGCCAATGGGCATTTTCTGGTCCCTGAGTGAAAAATTGAAATGAATACACTTCTAACTGGTAGAACTCCCAGTTCTATTCCTTGACCTTTCAGATAAAGCTATTTGAGTAGGGAAGGCCAAGTAGCAGCCTCTGATACTTGTCCTTGCAAGGTAATGTATCAAAAACAATATTACATTCCAGTAAGAGAAGATGAAATTATTATCAATTCTAAAGATAGAATGGATTCAGGTATTATAGCTCACAGTATATGTCTATGAAATTTGCCAATCTGGTCTCGAAAAAAACAGACATGTCCTGGCAAATGAGAGTAAACTTCCACAAACTTAAACAAACAGTAACCTCAATCACAGCTTCTATGTTGGATTTGCTATTTTGCTATTAACAAAGTCTCACGTATGCAGTCACTGAGTTGCTTCAAATATTATTTTCCAACCCTATCAGGAGGTAGGTTCAGAAGAAGTTCATATTTACACAGGATGTAAAACAGTACGCACTTATGGTCTTGCACTACATTTATGTTAACTCTCATCTTCTGTCATATTAAACTCTGAAGGAATCTGAACCATCTGGGTATTCTACAAAACATGACATTTGCCCACTTTGTCAATGACATTAAGTTAAATGGACAAGATAAGCAAGAAGAAAGCACAAAGCCTTGGGTTCTGGAGGCAGGATATTTCACATGTGTGAAAAGGGTCGTGGCATGGTAGTTATGGGAACCAAGAGAACTGGAAAATACAGTTCCATAAAAAGTCACTTAAATTTCTATTGTTTTAGAAACACACTGTTGGCCAAACCAGGTTTCTAATCCCTAGTTTATAATAACTTATTTTTTAATGAGTAAACTGAGATATAAAAACAAGTTAAAATAACTAATACAGAGTTTAGTCTTACCTTGTTTTTGCTAAATTTCTTATAAATGGGTAATAAGATCTGAGTTTCTAAAAGTTTCTTACATTTTGCAAGATTTGCAGACATATAGTCCTTATATTTCCACAGACCTTTATCAGAATGAACAACCTATTCTTTAAAGGAGATTATTGTGTGGCAGCAGTGGATGGAGGGTGGGAGTTAAGTGAAAAGATGGACAGCAACAAATAGGGTGAAGTGGGAGAAGGCTGTGGAAGCTGGTGCGTGACAAGGGCATAATGGATCTAGAAGAGCAGGTGAAGAGTGGATGGGTGCTATGCAGTAAGCTAGGTCAAAATGAGCCTGGCCCAAGAGGGAATGCTACACGCACAGGATTCTCTACTTCCTCAAGAATGAATCACCATCAAGAATGTAGAGGGAAAGTAGGCTGAGTCATTAACTCTCCAATCTTAGACATGGTTGACCTCCAATGGTGTGGTTGGGCCTGAGGTTCCCTAAGGAGAAGCAGAAGTTTCTATACATTTCTGAGCAGTTCACACACAACAACATGATGCTTGAGAACTCTAAGTTTCTTCTTTGGGGCATCAACTTTCCAATCAAGGCATTATCCTCCAATTGGAGAAAGGCGAAGAGCCTTAGATGGTGGAGAGAAGAATTCGCCAAGCCTTGGCTTGACTGAGAAACTGCAGTTGAAATGAAATGATTTTAATTTCATTACATTTCAACAAGAACTTTCTAAAAACAGAAAAAATTCTACAACAATATGGAAAGAATGACAAGAAATTCTAATATTTTCATTATAAAACTAGAATGTGTATACCAGGTGGACAATTATCAGAAAAATAAGGAGAGATATTGAAGCAAGAGGCATCCACTCTAAAGAAAGCACTTACTCAGGAAAGAGTCTATGGAAATGGTTATATATGGGGGAGACTGTCCTTTTCCTTCTCAGCTAATACTTAAGAGTGTAACCATTAAAATGACTCACATGTTAAAAGTTCAAACATAATTTGGTTTCTAATGGTCATTAGGGAAATTGTAACAGTACAAGTAATAATGTAAACAAGGTTTCTGTCGTAAAAATCACCTTGTTCAATTTGCAAAATCAAAAAAGAAGAAAAATTCTATTAATGACGGTGATAACATTCTTACTCATATTTATCCCTTGTTATATCTAAGGGTATACATAAGAAAAGTCCTATGAATATAAAGAATTTGGACATGGAAATACTGTGAATGCAAAGAACGTAGAAGTATCTGGAAAATTCTTCACCTCATTATGCATCAGAGAACTCATACTGGAGACAGTGTATATGCTATCAATGTGTAAAACTTTTTTTTCATAGCTCTAGGCTTATCAGCCATCTGAGAACCCACAACATATTCTGAATGCAAAGATCTATCACAGAGAGCACCAAACTCCTTCTGCATCAGAGAATTCATGTAAGAGCGATGTCCTATAAATGTAATGAAGTTGGGAAGACTTATAGCTGGAAATCTCATCTCCGTATGCATCACGTAATTCACACTGGTCAGAAACCCTACAAGTGTAAAGACTGTGGGTGATACTTTACTTGGAGTGCTAACCTCTTTTCACAACAGAGAACCCATACTGGAGAAAAATCATTTGACTTCCATGAATGTGGAAAATCCTTCAGTCAGATTTCTGCCCTTATTTTGCCTCAGAAAATTAAGACTGGAGGAAAATTTAAAGAATGTTGTCCATGTGGAAAAGACTTCACCCAGAAGAATATGACCTTATTGCGCATAAAAAATTTTATATTGGAGAAGAGACTTATAACTGAAATCAGATCTTTAGTCAAAACTCTCTACTTATAATACATAAGGTAATTCATATGGGAGAGCAGTTTTTCTCATAGATCAACATGGGACAGTTCTTGTTAACAGCTTGAACTTATTAGGTACTAGACAAGTCACAGGAGGAAAACAGTTATTGCTATAATAAACAGGGAAAATTATTCAGTGAGAAAAGTCACTTTATTTTCCACCAACGAACACATTCTGGAGAGAAGCTCTATAACAGGAATCTCTGTTAAAATGTTTTTAATCACATTTTGGCTCTTGCTGTGGACTAGAAGACAGGTCCTGAAGGAAACACATGTACGCATACACAAAACTCCATTTCAATACAAAGACACATCAGATTTTCTTCTTTTAACAAATTCTTACTGAATCAAATGGCCTGGAAGCATTCTTGACTGAGCCTTAAGGCTTAAATCTGAGGAGGAATCGTCAAGTAGGCAAGTTGATATTGAGAGATGACCCAGTTCCTTCAGGAGGATTACTAACCAAGAACGCTACTGTAGGGTAAGTTGTTGCTGATAAGACTAAAACATTTCTATAGTTATTGCAACAAAAGATGGGAAATCACAGTCTAGTGAGTTAGTACACTGTGGTTCACCTGATTGGCCCTCTTTGGGACACAAGGTATTTTTCACTTGTTTTATGTGCCTGCGATAATTTGGTTAGCAGCAGGGAAATGTAAAGCAATCAAAGAACAATACATTTTCTCTGCCAGTGGTAACCATTTTAAAATATATTTGCACATGGACAAGAATTGATTAATTGATTAATCTTTAGATTAACTGATTAATCCATTGATTAATAAACAGAATTATAAGGAAGTTTTTAAATGATTTCTCAGTGTTACTGTAATAATAATTTCAGTAAAGTTTTAAGTATTTAAAAAAGGATATTCAGCTTCACTAGTCTATATCAATACACTATGGGAACAACTTGCCAACAAATCTTCCCATCAATTCTAGTTGTTTTAAGTCATGGTTAGAGTTTACTCCTTGAGACACGGTATTAAAGGCTCCTGAGAATCTAGGAACACATTAATTCTCTGGGATTTGAGACCTATAGGAAACACTGGACTGGAAGAAAGTTCAGGGAAAGGTCTAAACTGAGTGTGAGCACAAACCTGGGAAATATGTTGAGCAAGTGTGTTCATGTGATAAACATAGCAACTCTGCCCCCTTTTCAGGTTTGCCTTTTATCGCAATTTATTTTTTATTTTTGCATGGGCAGGCTCCGGGAATTGAACCCAGGTCTCCTGCATGGCAGGCAAGAACTCTGCCACTGAGCCATCATCATCTCCAATTTTAAAAAGCTTAGTAGTAGAGAGTAGGAACGTGAGCTAGATTACCCAGGTTCAAATCCCATCTCTGCCTCTAACTGGGTGTTCTCAGTCATATTACTTAGCTTTTCTGTGCTTGACTTATAGATATGCTCCTCTGCAAAACAAGAAAAATAATACTTATATCACAAGATTCTTCTGATTATGAAATGAGTAAATATACAAACAGATTAGAATAATATCTGGCATAAATTAAGTGCTTTATAATTACTAGCTGTGTTTATCCATACTATGATTATTATTATACAAACTGATTTAAACCTGCTTGAGTACTTACATGATCTCGGTGAATTTTCATGTCTTCCAGTCACACATTTTCCCCTTTGCCTAAATGAGAAGTCATTGACCTGGGAGACCACTGACCCCACTGAATGTTTGGATTCATGCCTGAGAATTAATGAGCCACTTTTAATATAGTAAAAGAAAAAAATTCCCAAATGATATGAATTAACAGTTTTATAACTTCAGTGTGCATTTATACTTAAGGGGTTTGATAAGATTGGGATAGCAAGTACACTACTTTAACAGAAGCTAACACAGCATGGAGTTAAACAAGTTTTCTCTTTTATGTAAGAGTCCAAGTATAAGAAATGCACCCTTGATACAGTTGCTCCATGGGTTGGACAAAAAACTCCTTCTATCTTGTGGCTCTGATATCTTCAATACGCAGCTTCCATCTTGCACTCCACATTCTCTCACTACACCTCAGTTCAGCCTGTGAGTGGGGAAGGGGAAGCAGAGGCATGCATTTGCTCTTAAGTGAAGAGCCTGGAAGTCACATCACTCAGCTCACACTCTGTTGACCACATCCAGCTGTGGGCATGTATTGCCTTATGGCCAAATCAGGGGTTCTATAGGTAAAGAAAGAATGTGAGAATGGAGAGGGGTTCTATAGGTAAAGAAAGAATGTGGGAATGGAGAGAGGGGCTAGCATGCAGTCTCTGTAAAGCTCAGTTCACTGTGTAGATATTGAAACTAGGAAAAAGCCTAAGTCTACATAGTGTGTGAGATTTATACTAACACAACAGACTTTAAACAAGAATGTAAAATGGAGACTTAGCTATGGTTTTGCATATAAGACACAGTAATATTCATCAAGAAATGGGATGTTATTACTAGCCTCCCAGCATTACTGAGAGGATAAGATGATATACTGTATCTAAAAGCAACCATTCCAGAGTAGGCACTCAATCAATATTCATTCTCTTCACTTTTCTCGGCCATCTGTCCAGCCCTGGCCTGTTGCTGCCCTCTGGTTATAATAAAACAGAACTATTATCTTCTGCTCCAATTAGAAGAATATTGGGGCCTTCCCTGCAGAGCAAGCTGTGTGTTCTTTGAATGGGATTTATAAGCCCAGTTGCTTGCTTCCTATTCCAAAGGCACCCTATCTGAGTTTAATAGTCTACCCAGAGATCAAGCAAGGGAGGCCAAGGAAACACTCCTCTGTAAATCCACTTGGACTTTGTAAGCCTGCTAAGCATTTCTCCTCCTGTGAATTTTTAAAATGCTCCATCACATCTGGGTCCTGTGAAAAATCTATTTAGTGTCAACAAAAAATAACTTAGAAGCTACATACGTTCTGAGTCACTGAACCCTAGTCTAACTTCGTCTCCTGAACTATCAAAAACTACTTATCCTCAAAGCCACATGGAATTTTCTGTATCTACTTTGCTACTGGGGAACTCACTGTAGCAGCATCCAGCACAGGAACTAGTACAACTATCTTTTACACCCTTAAATTGTCCACTTGATAGAATCACTAAATTCAACATTAACCCATTGCCTTTTTCAAACACAACTTAGTTCCACTGCTTCTATTACAAACCAGAAAGCCTTATTTATGTGTTCCAAAACCAAGGTATTCTTTATGTATTATGTCCCTTAAGCTCAAGATGTCATGGATTGCTCGAGATCTGACCTATAACTCAGCTTGCAACTTCCACCCCATCAGCAGAAAAATTCTCCAAGACTGGATATTCTAGACTAATTTTATCCAGCTGTAACCTGCTCCAGGAATAAAAGGTGTTTTTTTCTACTTTAATATTTTTTTAACAAGGAGTTTTAATCAAGTAGTCTTTTGCTTTATTCATTAACATTTTTAAATAGACATTAATGAAATGTTTATTTTGAATTAAAGATATAGAGTAGACCTAGAAACAGATATGTTATTCCAGATAGGTATGCAGTGCTATGTAGCATAAGAAAATATTTTCATTATAAAACAAATTTTCAGATAAGAGCCATCAATGAAGTGAGCTGTTCACTCACCAGTCAAATATAAAAACCAATACATTAATAAAAGTCCGACCAGGTTCAAGTGTGCAAGCAGTTGCATTAACTGAAAATAAATTAGCAGACTGAAAATGGTCAAAACAACACGGTCAAAATAATAAATGAGTCAAAATGTTTATTTCAAATTGCTGCCTTATTTCAAAAATCCTAGCCAGCTAGGGATGTCTTTACAAAGGCATTTTACCTTAGCTTTACAAACAATGAATATTCACACTAAGGAAATAACACTAAAACTTGCATACTGTACTACTTAGGAGGAAAGGTGCAGTAATGCTTAGTTATTGGAGCAATAGATATTTCACATTTCAAATAAAAAATCTTTATGATCATTTAGGGTAAGCAAACCTATAACGATCTCATCTTTGCCCCTTTCAGAAACTATATTTTTTATTTTGCTTTTTAACTGACACTTAAAGATGTTTTACCAAAGTGCTGGAAATATGTTTCCAAGGAAAAATACAAACACCTAACTAAATAGTAAAAGTAGATGACAGAGAACAAATACCAGTTGTTGTTTTTTATTTTTACCATATATTCTATCCAAATAAAGAATCAATGTCTCACAGTATCCTCACTTAGATGTATAATAATCATCACTCTCAATTTTAGATTATTTTCATTGCTCCAAAGAGCAAAACAACAGACATACCCACACCAAAGAGAAAAGCACCAAACTCCCCTTAACTAATAATATCAGTTTCTAAAATCACACTAACTTAAAAAGTGAATAAAACTTTCAATTTCTCATAAATCAGTCAGCTTTATTTCAGACAATTCATTTAGAACAATAAACTACCGTTAATGAAAATACTGCCATAAAAAAGAACAAGTTAAAAGGGCTGAATGGAATAGAATTTTTTAAAAAAACAAAAGAATTCCATTTTAAAAATAGTAGGCTTCTCGCCTGCCCTGCCAGAGACCCGGGTTCAATTCCCAGAGCCTATCCAGGCTGGAAAAAAAAAGAGAAAAGAAAAATGGTAGGAAATGCATAGAAATCATTCTGGTATACCTTAAATTAACTTCATTCTTCCATATTCTGATTAGTTGATAAAAATTTTAGAAACATTAAATATGCAAATTCACCATAATAAGAAAACTCCCAAGATATTAAAAATAAACAAAAAAATATTCAATTTGTACAGTTTTGACCAATTCAATGGGAGATGATGAGGGTGTTTTAGCTAAATAAATTTAAAAAACACACAAATAAATAAATGTGTGTATGATTTTCAGAATTAAAATTGTTCCAATCCATTACACAGTTTTTAAAATAATAACTTACTAATACAATAGTTCAGGCTCTACGTTATGAATTTTATATGTATTGTCTCTAACACTCATGGCAACTCGTGGTTGGTATTAGCATCTCATTTTACAAATAAGTAAATTCATGCTCATTAAACCCGAACATGTGTATTAGTTTCCTGACTACTGAAACAAATACCATACAGTGAGGTGGCTTAAACAATGAAAGTAGAATTTGCTGACTCACTATTTTGAGGTTAGAAGGCCTAAATAATTGATGTAACAGCAAAGCTATATTTTTTCCCCAAAGACTTTGGTGTTTCATGGTGGGCTGCTGGCAGGCCTTGACCCTTGGCTTCTTGGTCACATGGCGATGCACATGGCAACGTCTTCTCCTTTTTCTTCCTTTTTCATTTACTTCCAGCTTCTGGCTGCACCCCAGGACTTCTCTCCTTCCATGTGCAATATGCTTTGCTTATAAGGACTTCAGCCATACTGGATTGAGGCCCACCTTCACTCAGTTTGGGCACAGCTTAACTCATCTTCAAAGGTCCTACTTACAAATGGGCTCATACCCACAGCACCAGGGGTTGAGATCAGAATGTGCATTTTGTGGGGGACATGATTCAATTGCCAACAACTTGCTAGTGAGCAGTGGAGCCAAAATTCATATTTAGGAGTTTTACTCCAAAGTCTAATATATTTTTAATGCACATTTTAAAAATTGAGACCATCTGTTTAAAATGTTTGAAACCCAAGTTCAATATTGTTTAGAGAAGTTGTAGGTTTACAGAAAAGTCATGCAGAAAATATAGAGTTCCCATATATGCTCCCTATTACTAATACCTTGCACTAGTGTGGTACATTTGTTATAATGGATGAGACATTATTATTATAACTTCACCATTAACTATAGTTCATGGCATACATAGGACTCCCTGTTTGTTTTGTCCTAGTTGTTGTTTAATTTTATTCTAATGACATATTAATAGCGCTGAACTACATATTTGAATGTAGTTAAAAGGGGGAATTTTAGGTTGCACATAATTTGACTATTTTAATTCATAAGAACAAAAGAGTCAAATCAGTATAAAAAAGGAAATTTAAGTTTTGGTAGTTACATTTGCAAAACTTGTAACATAAAAATATCCTAAATAGAATAGGGATTTTAGGGTGCTTCTTTTCCTTTTAATGTCAGCTAACACAACAGTGCATTTTATAATGTAAAATTTCTTTTTTTTGTTTTTTTTACATTGAAGGGCTGATGACAATAGCCCATGCAGGGGGATGAAAAATGGGGGCTGATATCAGCACTAGGAAATTGAACCATGAAGACTTGAGGTCATAGTGGCAAGCTTAACAGTGTGGAGAAGGTTCACACAATATATAGTACTTTCAGTTGAAAAGGTTAGATGCATTTCAGTTGTAGAAGTATAAAGCATAGTTTTTTTTAAAAAAAGCAAAAGGAAAAAAGAGATAAAAGGCCAGAAAGCTTTCACTTGAATAGCATTACTAGTTCTCTACCATTAGGAAAAATTATCACCACAGCACCATGTCAAATATCCCATAAAATATGTTGAAAACCAAAGAAATGCAAATTTTAAATATTCTAAAATGTCTACCAGGCACAACTCTGAAGCCATAAGACTTTGGGTTAGATAGCAAATATCTGCAGCCTGTGGCTAAGCATATCATCCAGTATATTCTCATCATAAACTTTCAAGGTTGAAAATGTTGATCTAAGCAAACATGGACAAACACAAAATTGTAGACATAAAACCTAACAAAGAAACGTTCCTTTAGGTCACGTCTCCTGGACATTTTATCACAGTAAAACAAATCAAAACCACACAATATTAAAATTACATTTGATCCCATAATCTGATAGCTATTAAGTAAAAGCTACCAATTCTCAAGTCTTCAGACAACGTTAAAATGTTTGAAGTAGCTTCTTTGGTCAAAACTATGGTGAGTAGGAAAAACTGTCAATACTAAGAAATATTCAGAATAAATAAATAAATAAATAAATAAATAAATAAATAAATAAATAAATAAAGAGTTAAACAGTGTCCAGAAACAATGCAAAACAAACCCACAGAATCTAATGTTGTTTTTTAATAATTTATAAATGACTTCATTAATATTTAAGACAATTAAATGCTGACACCTTGTATTTACATATATATATGAACATATATATTTACAAGAAAATGACTTTAGTTTCATCCTAATGAAATCATCTACTTAATGTATTAATTGTGAATGCATAACTATTATTTAAACATTTATTCACTTATCCTGTGAATCAACTAAAATAATGGAAAGCTGTCCTGAATAAAACAAATGGCATTCACATAACACTTTAGGAAAGTCCAGTGTAAAGAATTACACAAATTCAATGTAGATTATTTACATTTGACTGGGTAGACCTAAAGGGAGGTATAGTCCAAAAGGAGATGGATATCAATTCAAGTGGTAAAACTGTACTTCTGATTTATTTTAAGAGCACGTGTTGTACTTACTCTGGGTGAAGCACTATTTTAAACACTTCACAAATATCAAGTCTTTAAATTCTCATAACAACCCTATGAAGTAAGTAATAACATCATCTCCACTGCACAGATGAGTAAACCAGGGCACATCGGGGTTCTGGACTTGCATGAGCTAATAAGAAGCAGAGCTGGACCAGGCAGAGCCCACACCTCTAACAACGTACTTCACTTTGAATGGTCAAAATCTGCCCCAATGATTTGACTTATGTTCCTACATTCCCATTTGACCTTAGTCAATTCCTTTTGTAATGTAATTATTCTTTCAGGTAGCAAATAATTATATAAGCTCTGGGGAAACAACAGCAAGCAAAAGTTGACATGGTCTCTTTTCTTATGGAGTTTGCCTTCTGATGGGCAGGACAGACTTTAATGGAATAATTACAAAACTGAGTGTATAATTACTAATTACGATGTGTTATGAGAAAAATAAATAGTTTCTTTGAAAGCATATGACAAGGAACTTGATCTGGGCTGAACAGTCAGAGAAGAGCTCTTTGAAAAATGACCCTAAGGATGAGCTGTAATGTAATATTTAGGCATTAAACAAGCTAAAAAGTGGAGGAGTTGGAAATGAGGAGTACCCCTAATCTCCATGCAACCATGGTCTTCCTCACTTGTTAATAAGGAAACTGGAGGACAGACAGCCCTGAACCATATCTTGGGAGCCTGGAGGGTCCATAAAAATATAAGATCACAAGACTGGACAACTAAGGGCAAACATAGCCCCAGGTGGGGTAAAGGGAACATTTCCAGGTTTCTTGTTTCTGCCTTTCCTAATAAAGTACCCTACTACTTACTATGCTACAAGGTTAAAAACAGGAGGAAACTATGAAAGATGTCGTATCCTGAAGAGGGGCTTTTGTGAAAGCTTATTTCTTCGAGCTATAGGAATTCACATTAACTATTTTCATGGTACGAATAGGACTCGTTCAGTCAAAAAAGTATACTATGATTTCACTTTCACATCTTTATTCCAGGGATGCAGGACCGCAGATATCATCACCTTCTATCACCTCTAAAATTTTTATTGTCCTGCTCTAGGTTTTTTTGCACTTTCTAAACAACTTCTCTTGAAATAGGAAGTCCAAAAGCTTCTTCCAGAAAAGTATAACTTTGAACAATTCTGAACAGAGCAGAAAGGCTACTTCCTGCCATTTGTGTGCCTCACTCTTATTAATATAATTCCCCTAGCACTGGTTTTGTTTTTTAATAACAGCACAACACTGCTGACTCACATCTACCATATGGTTCTCTTGGACTACCAGGTCCCTGTCTGCTGTACTTGTGCCTGCCTAGTTAGTCTTTTCTCATCCATTATCTGTACAATTATTTAGATGTCCTCACAACTAAGAGAAACTAGGATTTATCCTTATTGATCTTGATTTTTATTTTAGCAGACCATTTCTCCAGTTAATTCACACTGCCCTTGTTCAGGTCTTCCTAAGGTTTTATCTGATTTATAGCAAAATCCTCCTAATTGATTTGTCTGCTACCACCTTCCCCAATTATGACCCTCTCCTTGCCAATCATCATGCCATGCTTCAGATGTTAGAGCTTATTAATTAGACAGCTTCCTCCTACATAGAAACGAAGCCCAAACCTCTTTTAAAATCATTCAACACACGCTAAAATCTGCTCCCAAATTTCTCCCACCAAACCCTGACCCAATGTGCCCCATCACCCACATAAGACTACTCGCCTCTCCCCAACCTTCTCTTAACTGCCCTGCTATTGATCACACTCTCCATCCCTCCAGAATGCTACCATTTCCAGCCTCACTCCCTATTTCTACTTCCAAAATCTGCTATCAATTCAATCCCCTATTTCCATACTTTTCCATCCACGCCATACAACATGCTCCTCCACCCTCTGTCCTTCCACAATGTTTTCGATCACTATTACAATCTAGTAGTCCCTCAAAAATTCTACAGATACATAAATATTATGACTGACATAACCAAAGCTAGCCTGCTCAAGTTTTCATCAAAAATAAAGGATTAGGAATGAAACAATTATAATAGGTTTAGACTAAGGAAAATACAGTAAGTAGGTAAGGTTAGCAAAAATACCTGTTTGTAAAGCCAGCCAGATACACTATGATTAAGGCAAACTCTGAAAAGCTTTGCATGTGTGGTTTTTTAACCATCATCTTTAAAAGTTCTGCTACTATTTCTATAGCATCAAAATCTTTTTTTCAAATTACACCATCTATAATTTGTGGATAGGTCAAAATTTTTTGATTTTGCATTCTTCCGTAATTGCTTTTTACAAATTACCTTGGTGTTTCAAAGCACATTATTCTGAGCCTGGTCTTATATCTGTATATTGAGTGGGTGGTTTTAAATACATATTTTCTCTCTTGGCATGAACATGGCTACTCATGTGATTTATTCAATATGTAGAATCCAAAAGTAGAATCAATAATTTTTATATTATCTTATTTCATGAAACTGAACTAAGACATGCATATGTAAAAAGATCCTGTATTTAAATTTTGGGTATAAAATTACAAAATCCTAATTATCTAAAATTGTGGTTTTGAGAATGACTATTTGTATAAATGCAAGTTATATGCAGAACTTCCTCTTGAAAGGAAAAGAGAGACCCAATAAATATATGCTGAACAGAATTATGTTCTAGGATGTACACATAAGCAACATCCTGGATATTTATGGCTTAAAAGATAAAGTGGTTCTGATGGTTCCAAGTTTTACTTTCAGGTAACGAGCAATGAATAGATTTTACTGCTGGGGAAAACCCCTGAATTTGAATTAGAGTGAAACCACCAACATTGATTTGCTTCCTGGGGAAAAACACCTTAGTTGCTCTTTGAGGAAAGTAGTCCACTCTCACTGAAGTTGGGTTTTTCTGAGGTTGGTGTGGTGATTTGATGCTGTAAGTACCCCAGAAAAATATATTCTTAAAGTTGATCCATTTCTTTTGGTGTGAACCCATTATAAGTGGGACTTTTGATGAGGCTACTACAGTTAATATTTGACCCTCCTCATTTCAGATGGAATTTAATCCTATTACTACAGATCTTTATAAACAGAATGAATCAGAGAGAGAGAAAGAGAAACTTGGAAGCCAAAAGCCAAAAGCAATGAAACCCAGAAGAGAGGGGAGAGACCAGCAGACACTGCCATGTATCTTGTCATGTGACAGATGAGCCCGGCATCCCAGCAGCCAGTCTTCAGGAAGCAAGCATCACCCTGATGTTGCCCTGATTCGGACCTTTTCCTGTTCTCAAAGTGATACTGAATAAATTCCCACTGTTTAACCAATGCATTTCATGGTATCTGCTTTAAGCACCCTAGGAAACTAATACAGTTGAATACATAATTCTTCTCGCCATGATTGGAAAATGGTGAAAGCATCGCCCAAACATAGATATTGACATGACGTGTCAAAAGGACACACAGATTAAATGTGAAGCAAGAGCATGAGAAAGAGCATGAAGGGACTGGAAGGCAGAAACACAGCATAGGGAGCATTCTGGGAGAAATGATGGCAAAATCCCAGAAGAGTAGAAATTTCGGAGGAAGCACTGAGAAACAAATTAGGCTTGCTTATATTCGGCTCAAGAGCTTGCTGTTCTTTACAAATGATGGTCATTTCATGGCAAGACAGTTTGGGGGATCAGGCAGGTGGAGTCACTCCGGTTCGGAAGTCAGTTTCTCATTTCACCAACAGAACTACGTTCAGTGGGGGGTTGTTAAGTCTTCTACGTGCATATAATAAAAGGCAAAAATACTGCAGAAGATAATGGCCGATTCAGCCAACAGTGACAATGTGAGATGAATAACACAAGAAACCTAGGTGAAGAATAAATGCAAACAAGAAGCCCTGGAGACACAATTGCAACCACTAAAACCCACAGGCCCCATGTGAGGAGGGAGGATGGGCTAAAGGCACAAGAGAACATAGCGTGCACACATACACACATACAGACACATAGACATAGCTTCATTAGAGAAACTTGGATGCCTTTGTTAATTTCTTAGAAAACCTTCCTGTGATTTTTATCTACATTGAACAATATTATTTGTAAAAAAAACATCTAATCACAACTTTGAAATTTAAAATGATATTATCAGGCATATCTTAATATCTTTGCATCTTACTTACCACCACACTATGATGTTGTAACCCAGCTAGGATGGCCTATTGGGTTATTGGACTGATTATATCTATGCATACCATTATTACTCTTAACAGAGATAAATATATAATCAAAAGTAACAAAACACTAATCATGCTTTCATCTGAGTAGTCCCACCACTAGCTCTTGATAAATTAAATTACAAAAAATCTAGCTGCTCAGGAAAATGAAGCAAACAATATGATTTCAGATTTTCTTTTTGCTACCTCTCTGATTTTTGGCAACTTCTCGCTTTTCCGTGTACACCACTCAATACCCTATTTCGTCGGAGCAGTCATTCCAGTTTTGGCCCCTCTGAAAATCTATCTATATCTCATCCCTTCAAAAAGCCTGGGTATTATCTCCTTAGTCTGACAAATGTATAAATCAGGAAAGAATCTGAGAGCTGTTCAGGTATGAGTCCTTTGAGACATTTCACCAACATCAATGATATTTTATGGCAAGGCAGGTCTAATGACAGTGACTGGGCAGGTATTTTCTCAACCTGCCCATAGAGCTGACCCAGTAAGGTCATCCAGGAGTCTGGACCACAAAACCACTGATACAGCAGCCTCAGTATGATCCTGACATCCCACTCCCACAACCAGGAAATACAGGCTGAAGAGCCAGCCCACAGACAGCCACACAGCTAACTTGTTTCCCAGGAGTGATGCCAGGCTCTCTGAGAACAACACTGTCCACACTTCTTTGCAGTCCCTCCCACATTAGCTAAGATTAGAAAAACACTCATTCCATTCGCACTGAACTAATAGCTTTTGTATCACAGCACCATCAGTCTGGATACGTTCACAAAATGTTTATTCAAAAAAAAAGTCTCTAAAGTAAGAGAAAATGAGAATTTTAACTATCTCTCAATGTCACTGTCTGATTCTTTTTGGAACTGCCTTCTCAGATCCTTGTTTTTCTTTCTTCATATTTCATTTCTCTCTTAAAACTCAAACTCTGACAGCATCAATACCTGGTAATTAACAAGGTCATTTATTGAAGTAACTTACATGATCATACCATTGCACAGTTAGAGAAAAAAACTAATAAATAGCATAGAAATGCATGCAACAAAGTCCAGAAGATGGGGGAGGTGGGGTGGAGATTTCTCCAAATCTTGACATTTTCTAAAGAGAGTCAATACTGACACAAATGGAAAGCTATTTAAAATAAAATCAAAGTCACCATAAAGTCGTGAACAATGTTGTATTCAAGAAGTTGGAAAAAGCCAGCACAATATCAAAAAAATGAAAAAGACTGTCTCAGAATGAAAACCACTGTCAGCACTAGAAGACACAAATCTGTATCTAGCTAGTCATGGGTTAGGATTAGCAAAAGTTATCTGTAAGTTATATTTTACAATAAATTTTCATCTCCATCATCTCTATGGGGTTTATAGAAAAGAAGATGTCTGCTCAGAAGTTACCATTCACTGTCAATTAAATTAGAAAAGAATGCCTATTGCCAGCATGACAGCAGAGGAACTGGGTATAATCAAACACTGTAGGAAACCTTATAAACTGATCCAAGAGTTATAAGCAGTTTATAATTAACTGCAGCCATCAATTCAGTATCTGCACTATTAGAATTTTTTGTGATCACATTTTGATAAAAAGTTATGAGAGCAAAGATGCTCATTTCTAAATCATTTACAAATAAAAATCAGAAAAAGCTAGTTGTTTAAAAGTCCAACGAAACACGCAGCCAACACGAAACCACATGCACGTTAAGATTACAGCCATTGTAAAAAATGAACAAGAACAAGTTTGAAAGGACACACAGAAAATGCAGACGATGTATGCTACAATGGTGACACGAGACTTTAAATTTTTGTTCGAAAAAGTTTACTGGGTTATAATTTGTTTTCACAACAAAAATAATTAATATAAAGCTTTGTGGATGCTTCAGATGAGGGTTTCTTAAGTGTGGTCTACACTGGATGTGGCTGTCACGCCAGCTGTCCATGTTTGCAGAGGTGTTTTGTCAAATGAACACAGGATATACGCATGTAGGATATTAAAATGCTGCTTAACTGTAGTTTCCTATTGCCTCTTGGGTTCTTTGTTTGTTTGTCTGTTTAGTGACATAAACTCCCAGAGACAAGTTTAAGAATTTTTTTAAAAACATCATTTCTAGGTCTTCTTGTCTCCAGAATTCATTTTCGTGAAGCATCGCTCAGAACTCATAACCCACAGAAGACATGTTCAACGTGTTCCTCTGTACCATGATAAACATATGCCATTGTAAAACCTCAGTCAGTTAGGAGCCACTTCTGCCATTCACCATCTATATCATAAATACCAATATTTTAAAATTCTTTAATATACTCTGGTTGATATAATGCAAAAGTTGTTCATCTTAGAAAAACTAAATTAGACTATGAGTAACATAGTTCATGAGAGCTTCCTGAATTTTTCCTAATCCCAAAGAATACTGTCATAATACACTTTTAGACATTACAAAATTGGTATTTCTAAATACACAGATGTTTCTATAATCTTCCACTCATTTCATGTCACAAAAGGTCTGATAAATTTCATTTGAATACGGTTATGGGATAAGATTCACTCCTTTATTTACTGACTACATAGTAAATGCTTTGATGTGTATTGTAAGGAATCCTTAGACAAAGTGCATCCCTGCTTTGAAAACATTCACAGGTGAGTGTGTAGGTTGTGGTCTGGGAAATGGAGCAGCAATTCTAAGGCTATTTATTACAGAAGTGGGATACAAAGACAAACAGAGATATAGAAATTAGGAATAAGATGAGATGAAATCATTTTAAGCGATCAGGTACAGGTTCATGAAGGAGAAAGGTTGGGATTTAAGAGGCATACGGAAGATCTCCCAGGAAGAAAAGAAAAAATAAATCTAAGGCACCCATGAAGGAAAGAAACAGTCATTTTCGGAGAGCAGTGCTTCAACCTTGCTAGGGAAGAGGGTTCCCACAGAGGAACATGAGAATATGTCCTTGGAGTATGAGCTCAAGTTTGAAACATGGAAACGCTGAGTAGCAGGCTAAAGCATTCAGTATTAATTTGATAGCCACAGAAATATATAAAGTATTTTTCTGCAAAGAAGATTGGAGCTATGAAAAACTAATCTGCTGCAGGTGTGTGTCAAGATTAGGGGATGTGACAATTGGGGAAATGACTCTTTTGGAAAGAGAGAGTGAAAGAGAGTAGATGAAATCCTATGACAGGATGATAGTACAGAATGAAGCAGCAGCCTGGGGGCTTGGGGATGATTCAAAACTCTGTCATCAGAAACCAACAAGGGAAAGGAGTTTAGAAAGTTCACTTGTCAAAAAAAGTCAATGATGACAGAAAAAAAAAATCAATTACTGAATCAGAAGAATGGAGTCAGGAAGAAAATTTTAAGAGTACTAAAGTACATTCAGTAAATCGATCTCGAGTCACCTTCAATTTTTAATTCTATTAATACTATTAATTAATAGAATTAAATTATTAATTACCCTAATAGAATTTAATAGAATTAAATTATTTATTAATAGAATTAATACTATTACAGAATAATAAACTTAATATACATCAGGATATAGGCTAGAAAGAAATAAGAGAAAAGAATAGTCCTTCTCCACCTCCTAAGCTTGCCTGGGTGAGAAAGTTCCAAAAGCCTTATTCAAGCATCCCTTAAAGTCACTTTCTTAATCCCAAGGGCAGAATGACTCCCTACGGATTCAGTCTGCCTCTGTAACTTGATTTCCTTAGATCAAACGGGTTGAGAAGGCAATATCAGTTTATCCATTAAGCCTGTCCATTATAAAAGAAGGGGATCAGAAATTGGTCAGTTTGGCATCTTGATGCATACCATGACATGGGGGTATCACTCTGGAGACTGGAGAAATAATTCACGAAAACCAGCACAAGTGGCAGACTTCAGGAAAACCCTTTAGCCCTTCTCAATAACATTATTCATTTGGAGGGTTAATACTTAAAATTTTACCAATATGATTGTGGGTACTGAGATATCACTTACAAATCCAATAATGCTCCTGCATGCATACTCCTGGATCTGTACTTCACACCTTACCAATCTTGGACCTTAAACTAATGTTCCTATACACTCCATTGTGTATTATTACAGGCATAAAACGAGTGTACAAGGAGACAGTTTCTGTTGCTATGGAAATATCATTTAATTTCCTAATACACAGGGATATAAATGCAACACCATAGCTTCCTGTTATTCTGAAGTGTGGCAACCAAGTCTATTGTCCACATATGAGCACAAACTCCCCAGATTTTCAACACTTTTGTTCAAAGTAAGAATTAAGACCTTAACCTGTCTTGAATTTTAATACTCATAACTAGATCTGTTGTATGCAAGAGAAATAAAAGTATGGAATAAGGAACATATAGACGTCATTTACTCTCCTTAAGAAAAATATATGAAAATATGTATTTATCCACAAATAAAAATAAGTGCTGACTTTACAAAAGGATTTCTTTCCCTTGTTACTTTCTTAGTGGTTATGACTTACAAAAGATAGTTATAATCGCAAAACTAGATTTCAGCAATCCAACTGTTCTATACAGTAAGGCATCACTGACGTCCACTTCTTTCCTTCCCTCCACCAAGATCCACTTCACCTGGGCATTGCGATAAAGTAGAAATGATACAAATTATTCAGACTAAGTACAAAGTCTTTAGAAGTGATAAAATCAGGGATTTTTTTTTCAATAACTGAAACAGCATTTGGCCACACACCTATGACTTATTGGTGCAGTACCTTACAGCATGGTATTGCTGAAGCCGGCATCCCAAGTTGGATCACTCAGAAATGCTATGCCTACTGTGTACTGAACGAAGGGCACAGTGGTGAAGAGGCACAGAGCCTGCCCTCAGGAAGCTCGGCATCTGGAGATCTTTGCAAGAACTAGCTTTACGTGCTTCACAGCCACAGATATTTAGATATGTCTTTAAAAACCTGTCTGATCATAGAATAGTCTGGGTCAAAGAATTGGTATAGATTTTTGGAATCTATCCCATATCTAAAGGAACAATTGGAGGCATATCCCCTCCTAGTGCCTCTGTAATGAAGAACAATTTTCTTCATTTTAGTGCTCATTTTGATCTAAGTGCCATAAATTGTTAAAAGTATTTGCACATTATTTCTTTAAGTACATTATTTCTCCTAAACCCATTCATTCAGGAAGGACATGCCGCACAAAATACTCATACACAGTGGTTGGCACACAATGGGTACCTGACACCAAGACATAGAGTCAGGCCAGTATAAAGTGGACCTTTACTCTATTTCATGGTTTGGCATCCATAAGTGAACCAGAAGTCTTCCCAACTCACTTGTCTATTTCAAATCACAATCGCTTTCCTCAAGCCCTCTACCCCACATGGTTTCTCCTCATTTGGTATATAAATGTATCTTTCACTTCTCTTCACTCCACATCCAAACTTATTTACAACTTTATTCATTCCCCTTTTCTTTCAAAAAATGGATGTTTACTTACTCCTTTAAAAATTGCAGCCAACTGTTTTCCAGAATACATTCCTTTATGCCTACTCTAGAACACGGATTCACCAATGGTCTCCCTATCCAGTAGTAGTTTTCTCATGCTCAAATTACTCCTTTTTAAATAAAAAGAAAAAAAGAAAGAAAAAACTTCCCTTTATACTTCGTATCTAACTCTGTCAAACAACTTTGGAAACACAATCTCTAATTCCTCTTTCCAGTTACTCTCAATCCAAAGCTTTACAACTGACCACTTGACTGAAGCTCTCTGGCAAAGATCACCACGGATCGAGTTTTTAGTTTGCAAATACAGAAGTCTCTCTTTAGTCTTAAACCTCCCTGAAATCTGAACAGCATCTATTGATCACCTTTCCCCTCTGCCAACCCTGGAAACACAGGAAACACTTTCTTCTCACATTAGGAGAGGTTGCGGAAAAATCATCAGCTAATTGAACACTTGCTTCCCATAGCTCTCCTCCAAACAACAGAATCATGATTATTTTAACTGTGCAGACAAAAAGGGTAATAACACTTTCGCAAGAACCAGATGCATTGGGGTATGTCTCTCCTTAATAAACACACTATTTTTGCTAGATGTATGTGCTGTGTGGATAAAAGATCTTTGTCTCTGCTGGAGATATGTGGAATCCTGTTAGCAAGAAGTACTTTTTTTTACTTTGGCTGAAAGCATACTTTGCACAAACCACTAGACCCACAGGAGTCACAGTTTGGTTTAGTAAGATTCATTTTTAAAATGCTACCCATGCCAATAATCGATCAGTGTTGTAAGATGAAGAATGAAGGTAGATGGAGAATTCAGCTGGCTTAAAAATCAGAAATCAGATGAAGAGACACCAAATCTAAGTTCTCACAAGAGACAACCTTCTCAGCTGACCAAGAGTTGATCACAAGGTCACTTTTGGCTGCTCAGGCACCTTCCACAGTCTCTTCTCATCACAGGACAAACTCCAATGGCTCTAAAGACCAGGGTACATGAATACTACAATCCCTGAGCTATGGCCACAGGGAAGTCAGACTTCATCTTCTGCTGTTTCTTTTCTTACCCATCCTGCTGGCTGTCAGAACCCAGAGACCTCATGCATAGAAGCAACAAACAGATGCAAGATTTAATCTTACAATCTGCCTTTATTTGCCTCTATATTTTCTGGACTAAAATTTAAACCAAGGGCTTGAAGTAAAAATAACATTTCCCTCTTTGCCAAGTTTTTTTCCTTTTTTTCTCATTGCCTTGATTTCAGTTGATAAATACACACAAATATTTTATCTCTGTGCCAGTTTAAATCTGTAATGTAACCCAGAAAAGCCATGTTTTAATTCTGGTCCAATCTTGTGAGAGCAGCCATTTCTTTTAATCCTGATTCAATACTGTAGGGTGGAAACTTTTGACTGGATAGTCTCCATGAAGATGTGACACACCCAATTGTGGATGTGGCCTTTGATTAGATGGAGATGTGACTCCACCCATTCCAGGTGGGTCTTGATTATTTTGCCTGAGTCCATTAAAAGAGGAAACATTTTGGAGAGAGCTCAGGGCAGAGCTAATGTAAATAGCCTAGGTGCTAAGCAAGGACTCTCAGAAATAGAATTTGAAGAGAAGAAATCTCCCACAGCAGATACTAAATTCAGAGATTAAACCCAGAGTTTTGTCCCAGAGCAGCTAAGTGAATGCCTATAGATGCTTAGAGAGGAAATCACTGCCATCAGAAGCTGGAAGCAATGAAACCAAGAACAAGGACCAGCAGATGCCGGACACATGCTTTCCCAGATCACCATTCCTTGAGCAGAGGCATCTTTCTCTGATGCCTTAGTTAGGGCCTTAGAACTGTAAACTTGTAACATATTCCCTTTTTAAAGCCATTCCATTTCTGGTATACTGCATTCCAGCAATTTAACAAACTAACCCACTCTCTTTCTGTCCCAACAAATGGTTTTACATCCTTTGCCTTCTCATTATGCTTTAAATTACCCCTGGACCTCTTCAGGTACTGGGCATGGTTTTAAATATCACCTCCAGGTTTGCTCCAAATTTTCCAGAATTTCTAATTGAATACCATCATTTCAGAAATCCAGACCTTATTCACAAATGTCTACTGAAGATTTCCATCTGGAATTCCCATGAGCTCCTCAAATTTAGCATCACCAAGACCAAACATCCCCATATGCCTGAAGTGGTCTTTGTACCAAGATGACAGTGATAAAATTCAAGTTCACTCTTGCTTCCGCCTTTGTTCTGAGTCTCTAACATCCAGGTGGTCCCTAAATCCTCTCACTTCAATATAGTCAGTACAGTTCTCTCCATCCTTCTGTATCTTCATACATCATCCCTCCCCAAACACTCTGGAAACCGAACTATGTTTGTCCTTAAATCTACAGTGACCTTCTGGCCTTCAAGATTTTTCCTTGACCTGGAATGCTACTCCTACTTTGCCTTTAGGGGAAACTTCTAAATGACTTTCAAGTCCCTGTTAAAATGTGAATTCTTCTTGATCTTTTCTACTTCTTCTTTGCTTTAAATACACCTTCATCATGGCTCTCTTAGAACTTTGCACCTCTCCTACCTGTCATATTCCTTACAGTTCTTTGTTTATGGGTCTGCCTTTCTTACCGCATCATTAGATGTCCTAAGGCAGAAGCCATGCCTCACACATCTTGGTATCCAAAACAAGGTATCTTGCCCCAAAAAAGGCAATTAAGAAATGCCTTTTTGGCTCTATTATGTAAGATGTGAACACAATAGATTAAATACCATTTTCAAAGTAAAATACGCATTTTCATGATTATATAAATACTGTAAAACTCAACTCTACAAGTATTTGCGTAGACATATGTTTTCAGTTTTCTTAATTACATACTTAGGGGTGGAATAATTGAGTCAATGGTAATTCTAAATTTAACTGTTTAGGAACTACAAATTTGTTTTCCAAATAAGCTGCATCAGTTTACATTCCTACCAGCAATATCAGAGGGTTCATATCCTTGAAAACACTTGATACTGCTTTTTCAATATAGCCATAAAGACTATAATATAGTAGATGTGAAGTGGTATCTCATTGTAGTTTCAATTTGCATTTCCCTAATGACTAATCATGTTGAGCACCCTGTCATGTCCTTATTGGCTATCTGTATATCTTCTTTGGAGAAGTGTCTATTCAAATTCTTTGCCCATTTTCAATTAGTTTATCATTTTATTGTTAAGTTGTAATAGTTATTTGCACATTGTGGAAATTTGACCCTTATCAGATTAATGATTTGCCATTATTTTTATAATTAGTTTGCATTTTTGCTCTTTTTTAATACAAACCTTTAAAGTATAAAAACCTTTCATTTTGATGAAGTTCAATTTATCTATTTTTCTTTGTTACTTGCGCTTTTGGAGTTTTTATCTAAAAATACAATTTCCTGATCTGAGGTCATGAAAATTCACATATACATTTTCTTCTAAGAATTGTATGGAATTAGCTCTGATTTTTAGGTCTATGATTCCTTCTCTGTTAAGCTTTTAATATGGGGTGAATTAAGGGTCCAAATTCATTGTTTTACATGTGGATATTCAGTTGTCTCACCACAATTACTTTAAAAGACTATCCTCTGCCCCATTTTTTGGCACCATTGTTGAAAAATCAACTGGCCACAGATGTATAGTTTTATTTCTAGAAAATAATTCATTCCATTAATCTATACATCTGTTTATATACCTGTATCATACCACCTTAATTATCGCAGTCTTGTAGTAAGTGTTGAAATCATGGAGTGTGAGTCTTCCAACTATGTTCTTTTATAAAATCATTTCGGCCATTCTCACATTTCCATATGAATGTTAGGATTAGACTGCAAATCTATACAACAACACAAAAAAGGTAACTGAGATTTTGAAAGAATTGCATTGAATCTGTAGATCAATGTGGGTAATATTGCCAAGTTAACACTATTCAATCTTCCAATTCATGAACATGGAATGTATTTCCATTTATCTGATCTTATTTATTTTCTTTCAAGGATGATTTATAGTTTTCAGTGTATCGTGTTTGGTATTTTTATATTACTCAATATTTTCACTTTCTTAAATGAAAGGCAAAATATCATCATTATAAGTTGTTATATAATTATAATAAAATATAAGAAAAAATCTGTCAAAAGTTAGCATTCTATCTGATTAAAAATATATGTAATGCCACATAGGTAAAATGTTGATGTGAAATATTTCAAATAAATATTTTTAAAAAGTATTTACTTTTCTTGTGTAAACTTGTCTTAGTCAAGCACAATTCTGCAACTATAAAAAAAGATGAAAAACAAAGAAATGTAAAACACCTGGATTTAAGAAGGCAGCTATTCATAACAGCAACAGCAAGCAAAATCATCTTTCCAATGGCAAGCCATACATCAAGAAAATCTCACCATATAAACGGATCTATCTCACATTATTCAAGCAAGCTAGAGCAGAAAATAGCTATGTGCTGCTCATTGATAGTTTTATTCAAACTTATTATTATTATACAGCATATTTATTTGTATAATTTCTTAGGAAAAGACAGAATTGTGACAAAGTTAATCACACTGCCTTCAAACTATATTCAGTTATTCAGTGCTAAAAAAATTATCTTGCAAGGATATGAACCATGACTTGCCACTTGCAAATAATTTCACATCCACACTCAATTAGTCTACAAAGAAAAATCCTTGTTTTTCAACAGTAAATCATATCACCGATTTATAATATCTTAATAGGGTTCACTGGATTGTACAGTTCATTAATGATAAAGCAATACTGGTATGTATGCATTTAGCCCAGATCAAATGAATAATTACAATATAAAGCAATTTGCCCATTTTCTCAATTTGCAGAGTTAGTGAAAGGTTTTCACTCAAAATAGCTTCTCTTCACAATGAAAGAAGTTTCCCAAAATAAGACTAAACCTAAGTATTCCTCAAGTTTGAATAAGGTGGTCTAGTGCCAGAGAAATACGATACTGAACTTTCAAAATTGGAGACCTCTTTGAGCTTCTTAGCCGTGTGAACTTGCATTGTTAATACTTGCACATTTCTAAAAATCAGTGCTGACTGCAGGATGGAAATGGTATGTAGTGTAACAGGTTCAATATGCAAATGATGTTAAAATAATATTTAAAGCATCAGATAGCCAAAGTATAAAGTCATTCAGCTAAAGAAAAGTTTAACATCATGAGCATAATCATAATCAAACAAGTCACCACAACCATCAGAATATTGTCAAGCTGCCTTGCACCAAGCACTCAATTTGGTTCAAGCACCTGGAAATGACAAAGCTCATGCCCTTGAAGAATCACACGCAAAAAAATTATGCAAAATATTTTAAAAGGCCTATCAAAATGTGAAGTACATATTTATAAATAGGTATATGCAATCCACGCCTGCACTGTGCTTACTTACTCCAAAGACAAAGCCTAATAAATACTCTGATATTGGTAGACATATAATGATGCGTTTAGGTTGCTATGGCAGAGACAAATGTTGAGATTAATTTTAAAACAGAAAAGTTATTTTTGAGCCACCATATAGATGGAATATTTCAGATATAAAGTGTGGCTTATTCATATCGAATATAGATTTGAATAGTAAGTGGATGCTCGTAAAAATTAAAAGGAAACTAAAAGAAAAAATATGAGTGTGATATTTTATCATTTTCAGATGAATAAAATTTTAAAATAATTTAAAATGTCTATTTGAATGGTTATCTTATCATATAAAAAGCTTATAAAATGTCAAGAAAAACACAAGAGGAAAGGGCAAATTGTTCAAATTTATAAAATACTTTAACATGATGTTTGTCATACAAGACCAAATAGAAAAATCAAAAGGAATTATTTCAAAATCAGCAATGACCTATTAGAAAATGTCAAAGAAAAAAGAAAAAGCCTTTCCCCACTGCAATAAAAACTACAAACTAGCTAGTAACTAACTTTACAAGATCTGAGAAAGATATTTTTTCATGAAGAAAACTTTAATGATAACTGAATCACAGAAAAACTGAAGAAATTAAAAGGCATGTCAATGGGAAGCCTGTGAGTTGGAAACTGTCATTTCTTCCTCAAAATCATCTTAAATGAATCACAATCCCAGCTCAAATCCCAAGATGATTGTTTATGGAATTTGATAACCTGATTATCATACTGGAAGAAAAGATGTAAAAATAGGTAAGGAACTTTGGGAAAAGGAAAACCACCACCTGCTTAATATCACAACATACTGAACAGCAAACAGTTGTCATAAAAGTATATCATCATTAGTTGGGAAACAATAAAAACTTTAATATCCAGAAAATATAAATAAGTTCTATAAATTAAAATAAGAAAAACCCCAAAATAGGCAAAGAGGGTGTAATGATTTGTAGCTCTGTATCCCAGACAAAACATGTTTCTAAACTTAATCCATTCCTTGGGGTGGACTTCAATTAAATGGTGGCCCAAATGATTCAGGTTGGGCTTTAACCCAGATTACTGGAGTCCTTTACAAGCAGAGTGAAAGTCAGATAGAAAAATGCCACAGAAAGGAGGCAGAAGTCAATTGAACCTAGAGAACCCAGAAAACGCCGCCATGTTCATTGCCATATGGCAGAAAAGCCCAGGACCAAGGATCACAGGCAGCCAGCCCAGAATGCTGTGATGATGCCTTGATTTGGACCTCTCCTAACCTCAAAACTGTGAGCCAGAAAAGTCATGTTGTTTAAGCCAGCCCACTGCATGGTATTTATTTTAGCAATGAGGAAACTAAAACAGATACGAACCAACACATCACAGCAGAGGCAATACTAATGACTAAAAATCAAATAAAAAGATAATCAACCTTTCTAGAAATTAGGGAAACAAATTCTTATAGCAAAGTGATAACGCTATTAATCTATTCAGCAAACTTTGACAAGTTTAAAATTTTTGTGTATTGGCCAAGGAGCAAGGAAATATGCACTTTCATTTGTGCTGGTGGAATGTAAATTGGTATCACCATTTTGGAGAACAATTTGGCATTTTTATCTATTAAAATCTAAACTGCACATAATATCATGATTCAACCACTACAATGATCCAATCTACCCTTTTAATAAATTACATGAATGCATATGAATAAGAAACCTACGCAAGGATAATCATTGCAACATTGTTTGAAGTAGCAAAATAGCAGAAACAATTACTAAGAAAATGTAAGGATTAAATAAACCATAGTATAGTCACACTCTGGAATAATAAACAGAAGCTAAAAAAATAATTTGAGTGTATCTTCATGTACTTAAATGGGGAAATCTCTAAGCTATACATTAAGTAAAAATGAACTATGGAGCAACATTTTATATGTACCATTTATGTTAATTTAAAATGTATATTGTTACATCAACACTGACTGCCTGTTTCTTTGAGGTACTTTACTGGAGCCCCACACCCCCCCAAATCAATCTCCTCTCCATGAAACAATATTTGAAATCAGGACAAACTAAACATTTGCTCCAAATTTGGTGAATAATTTTATGCATCTGGTTTTTGGGCTATCTTTTACATGAAAAAGATAGAAATTTGGTTTTATTTCTGTAGATAACCCAAAACTGGACACATAATTCCAATCAATGTAATGTTATAGAGAAATTGATATGGAGAAAGAATTTTTATTATCCCGGGAAATATTAAATGTTTAATTAAAAGTGGAATGCAAAATTCTACATACATATGATCTCACCTGGGCTTAAAAGAAACTGTACATAATAAAATACCTCAGATATATTCATAGGGGGAAAATAACTAGAAATTTACCAGATGTTCACTGGATGGTTAGAATGCAGTGACTTTTATTTTCCAGTTTCTTTTTTGTATTATTGTCTAGATGTCCCACAATGGGCATATTTTATTTTAAGTATCAAAGACAAAATGTATCTTTTTGAAACAATATATCTTTTTGTTACTGAATTCTTGTGCTACCCCTAGAAAGAAATACTTCTCTACTTCTAGCCTCTCCCCTGCACTCCATTTCTACTTTTCTGCTGACTACTGAGCAGTTATCAGCTTCCCAGCTTCAGCTTTCCTAGATGTGACTTGTTCAGACCTCCCACTGCTATGCTCACTTATCCCACTTCCCCATTGGCTCAGCACTGCCCCAGTTCCCAGGCAAAGACAGGATTGATTAAATTAACACAAACTAATACAAGGCCACCCCTCCTCCATCCTCTCATCTCCATCCATTGCTGGAGTGAGGTTTCTGATGCCAATTCTTCCTGGACTTTTGAGTCATACCAGTGTGGAGTCAGTACCACACTATACTACCTACTTTATTCTATTCTTTCTGGTATTATTTTTTCAGGTATTTATCTTATGGCCACTACCAGCGTGTCAACCTACGAGGTCAGGTACTATATCTTACACATATTTGGATCCCAGGCTGTGTCTTCCCAATGGTTTTCATAACTTGTAAGAGAGTATTTGATGAATGGCTGTTACATTTTTCTGACCAGAAATAGAATTTGCTCAGGACTTAATACAATGAACAAATATTTATGAAGGAACTATTACATGCCGAGCATTGTACTAGGGGATACTAAAAATACAGAAGGTGTGTTTATATCCTTGACAAAATTAGAATCTTCTGTGGTTGAGAACACCTAATAAAGAATGGAGAATAATTACTATTTGGCTCCTGCCTTAACAAGCAAAACATGAAAATCTCCTTGCCTGAGGTCCTGATTTCACAGATGGGCAAACTGCAATCGAGTTTGACTGTTTGGATTCTGGACTACTGCCAGCACTGACTTTTGCCTCCTGTCCCAACTCCATGGGCCCCAGTGCGCCTGGCTCTGCCTGCTAATACTTGAACGTCTGCCCACTTTAGATTTGTCCCTTGGATCCAGGTTCCTGCCCCATCTAGCTCATGCTGCCTGCTAGAATCTAAATGTCTTCCTCTGGTCCTAGGATACCCTTTATCACCTGTTTCTGCACACATTCCCACAATAAAAGGCAGTGACTCCTATCCCAGATTTCTGAGATTTCTTTCTCTTGACACAGAACATTGTGGAGGGTCTCTAAACCAAATTAGAACAAACATATCCATTTGCCTCCTCCTTTTTAAAAGAACTGTCATTCTGGCCAGCAATCCCCCAATCTCCGGAGAGACACGGACTTCTGAGAAAGCTGACCCCATACTTCACCAGCAGGTGTGTCTTGTTTCCCTCGCTGCTGGCTGGATTGGGCTGGCCATGTGACCATGGTTGGCCAGTGACATAAGATGGAAGTCTGCAGAAGGGCTTTTGGCAAAAGTGTCCTCATTTTTTTTTGCAAAGAGACATTACTGCTCTATTTTGATGTGCTTGGAAGTTCAGCAGCCATCCTATTCCTGGCTGAGGAGGAGGCCCATACACAGAGGGGACAGAACCTAGGGAAGGGCAGGTATTGCCCCAGGAGTCAGCCATCCTCTAGATTTCTTGTTACCTTTACAAATGTTTTGAATGTATTCTCTTCCTCTGCTGTCAGGCCGCATATATTAATTTTAAACAACATCCCTTTAAAAATAGTATCAGCCACTCTGTTTTCTATTTCAAAGGAGTGACATTAAAATGGGAATTTCATAGATATTGGTTGTTTCCAGTTTAAAAGCTATTATTATTAAAGCTGCTCTTAATTTTCAAGTCTTTGGTTTTCATTTGTAAAAATGAATTTTAACTAAAAGAGACACTAACAGTCTGTTTCCCAAAGCGTGTGCCTCATTTTATATTCTGGTGGCTACGCGTCTTCTCCAAAATTTGGTATTGCCAGTCTTCTTCATTTTAGCCAATCTAATATTTGTGTAGTGATACCATATTGTGGTTTTTTTCACTACTTTGATAAATAATAGTGTTCACATCTTCATGTGATTACTGGCTATTTGTATATCTTCTTGCTTGAAACGCCTCTTCAGACTTTTTCACTTTTTTAGTTGAATTGACTGACTCATAAGATGCAAGAGTTCTAGAAAACATTCTTTCTCAGATATATAGACCTAAGTATATGAATAGAGATACGGAGGTATAGTGATTGTGTTTCTCAAAGAGCAGAAGGTTTAATTTTGATGAAGTCTAAAGTATTTTTAATTTTATGATTAGCTTTTGGGGGGCCCTGCCAATTAAATAGTTGCCTAACCCCAAATCACAAAGATATTGTCCAATGTGATTATCTAGAGGTTTATATACTCAAAATCATGAATAAATCTCAAAAGAATTATTCTCAATGAAAATAGGAGACAAAAATAACTAAACATTATATTTTATGTTTTATATTGAATAGATTCAATCTAGTTCAACTTCTAACACAGGAAAAAACAATTAATAGTGACAGAAAGCAGACTAGGCACAAGGAGGCCCTTTAGACTAATGGAAATGCTGCATTTCCTCACTGCAGTAATTATAAAGGTATATTTGTCAAAACAACAAGGAACCACATATTTAAGATGGGTGCATTTTATTTTTTATAAAGCATACCTTAACATATTTAATTTTTAAATGATAATTTGTGACTGGAATTTGGGATAGGATTTAAGGAAATCAGCAAAGTTTTATGTCTGAGACAGAAAGGTTAACCCTAAAGAATATATAACTTCTGAAATAAATATTGCCACATTCTGAATGCATAAATGCACATAATCTTCCAAAAATAGTGGTACTGGTCTGTAAATGGAAGTAGCAAGTGATTTGTACCTACAGTCAAGGAGAAAATAAAAAAAAAGAGGGGGCAGGATGGAGAGGTAAGAAAGGGCAATCAATGTTCCTTAGTTCTCCCCTTGGCCCAAAACTCCTTAATGCTAAATGTGCAGTTATCTTAGTGAAAAGGAAACACATGCCACTGGAGGTTGAGAAGTTTCTCGTGTGCAATAGTTTACATTTCAAAAGAAGAAAACAAATGAGACAGTGAGAAACAAAGCATTAAATTTTGAAATTTTAGGGGAAACTCACTTGCGGACTTACAGAATTTTATAGCTAAATGAGACCATTGAGTCCAAGTCACAGATAAATAAATAACCGTATCTTATTTTATTTATAATACAGATAAAATAAATAAGGCTTGGAGAGTCTGAGACATGTAGCTGTATAACTGATTCATGTTTGAAAAACTGGAGAAAAAACGTAGATATTCTGATTCTTGGTTCTGTGTTGTTATAAAATCACAATCTCTAGCCCAGTACTCAGTGCAGAGCAGATATAAAAAAATAATCTGGTGAATGAATGGATTCATGCTAAAAAATATAATGTAAAAAAACATTCACAACATAAGTGAATACAGGGATGAATTTAGATGCAGACTTATTTTTTTTTTCAAAACAATGTGTTCTGTATATACTTCTTTATGCCAGTTCTGCACATTTAAGAGGAAAAAAAAAAACCTTTTTTTTGTGAAATTACACTAGTAGGTAATATTCCCTGAGGGAAGAGAATGAAGATGAGCAGTAAACGCTCAAGAATTGTGGAATACCCTTTCCTAGAAATAATTAAGGACAATTAGCTCTTCCTAAGATAGTTATAGGACACTTCTACCTCCTTACTAAAAGATGGATTAATGATATTTAACAACTGCTTCAGGTCCTATAAATTTACGATAACTTGTAAGACTGAGTTTTTACCAAACCATAGGCTATTGCCAATTAAAATCAGCTGGGAACATCAACTCCTCAGGTGTTTCTGGAGTCATTGTGGTTTCTAGGTGGGATGCAGGAGAAGAAACTAATGTATCTACATCAAAAGTACATGGCTTTAGTTCTGAAACATCAAGGGACCATAAAAGAAAAGATCTTGTACTTACTGCAGATAGGTAACAAAAAAGGCAAGCCAAATTTATACCAGCTAAACATCTCATAAGCTTCCCGTTAACTCTGTAGTTTGGTTCTGGGGCCCTTGGAATCTTATAAAACTAGATTCCTTATTTTACCCCATGTCCCTGTGGCATGTCCACTCATTTCAAGAAGGAACAGTGTAGTAAATTAGGAAATTATTTGATCCTCCATCACAATCGGCACAAATTTGATGCTACTTGGCTCCCAGATAAAAAGCCGAGCAAGCAAAATAGCAAGAGACTGAAAAATAGCATGATACTAAATGTTTTTCACATGTTTGCATTTTTCCATGCTCTAGTTCTGCTAATTGCAATTTAAGTATAAAACATGCTTTAAAATAACTAAAACATGGATTGTATCAACCTGACAGCAAAAATATAGGTATCCCCACAGTGAACAGGCAGTTATAAATTTTTTCAGCTCATTAGACTAAAACAAAATTAGTTCATTCTATCTCATGCTTACTTCCACCTCTTTGTTTAGTTACCACCTTAATTTATGGGAGCATAATTGCTTATTTCACTTTTCTTAATGAACATGTCCTGATAAATAATTGTCTAAAACATAGTTGTGTACACAGATAGGGCCTTTAAACCTAAAGGAAATGGAAGCCCCTCCAAATAGGAACTCCCTATAAAATCAAGCACAATAAGTTTAGACTTAACTTTGTGTTTCCTTTGGAAACATATTCATGATTAAAAATAACATAGTTTAGGATAACATTCACAAAACCAACTTCATGTATGTCAGAGCTACAAAAAAATAAAGAAAAGCATTTTACTATCTGATAGAAAATAATAAAAACATGTCTACATATTAAAATGGATGTGAGCAATATAAGTACTGAAACTTCCAACTTGCAGATAAAATTTTCTGGAAATTCATTTTTGAAAGAATAATTCAATCCATACTACTTATGCCATTTGATAAATATTTCATGGATAAATACTGCAAAATATTTAATGAACTCAAACCAAATAAAGACGTACCAAGAGATGGAGCCAATAAGCATTTTCCAAATCAAACTGAGCAGATAGTTAACCTGTTCAGCGCAGGTTCTCAAACAGATCTGTCATCACCATCACACCCTATTCTCCCAGTAAAACAGGTGAATGAGCATATTCATCATTTGGAATCATTAATAGTTTTGAAACCCCAAAAAGCTACTGTGGTAATTAAGAAAAGCTAACAATGAGGTAACAAAGTCCCTGGAAGTATAATGAGCCTAACAAGCACCGACTTCACATACATCAAACTAAAATATTCCTGGCTATTATTCTCCAAGACATACCTTTGGAATAGTGATGGGTTAAAGTAAAAGAACAGAGGGTAGTGATAGCATAATACATAAACTTTTGTTGTTCAGCCCTGGCTAAATCTTCCCACTGCCTGAAGTTGAAGGAAAAGAGCTAAAAAGAACACTCTGGATCCTCAGTGTGGCAGAGACCTTGGATTCTGTGTCTTGGGATGGGGCTCTGGGTGAGATAAAGCACTGAAAAACAAGCTCCCCCGGATAGCTGAACATTCTGTGATAAATGGATCCTACACTACCAAAAGTTGCCTCATCCCTAAGTGATAGCATAACTGTATATATTTAACCCCTTCTATATATTTAAATAAATATCCCCTTTTTATACACTCACCAGTATAGCAACTATTCCAGTAAGCAGACTTCTTGATGTCACACTACACCCCCACCCTTCCAAACACCCTGTGCCTCCCTTTCTCTCTGCTTTAGTTCCATCTGAGGTGCCCACCCTGCATGAAATTCTCCCCACGAGTCTCTGTCCCAGCTACAGGCCTACTCCTGAATGTAATCTTTCCCCAACCACACAGACATCTGTCCTCTCCTGAATTCCTGTGAGTCTTACTTGCTTGTCCTCTCTTTCTAGTGCATAATCCTATAGTGTCTTGGCTTCTTTTAAAACCATTTCTCCTAATTATAGCAATGATGCTTACTCAATGCATGTTTTGTTTATGGCAAGTACTGTGCTGGAACCATTTCATTCTTAAAAATAATGCCATAAACCAGAGCCTGCCTTTATCTGCATTTTAGAGATGAGGAAACACTTTTAAAAAAATACACATAGGCACAATTCCCAAGGCTCCTCAGTAGTGGAGCCTGCACTCAAATCTAAAGTTCACTCCCAAGGTTTTATTTTTTTTTCTTTTGGCCACTGGGAAATAGGACCTGATGGAAATGCCTGTTCTGTTCAACTAGACTACAAGTGGAGGTCAAAGAGAGTGATTTTACTTCATTCAAATGCCTCATATCACTTAGCATCGACTTGGGGAGTTTAAGAGAGCTCGAAAGAAGGAGACAGAGAGAACGTGTCCCACATATTCCCTACAGGATTCTGTGAGATGTCCATTTAGGTCTTCCTTCATTCCATATATTCTTATAGGTACATTCAATAAAGGCGGAAGCCTCTGGAAATAGATTTTTCCAGAGGGGGCTGTTCTTTACCTAAAAGCTGGATTATGGTCAGAGTGGTAGGCTACTTTTTAAAGATACTTACTCCTCTTCTAGTTCCTGCTTCATTAATTTTACCTAAGTCCCCATAAAAATTTCTATAAACAAAATGTCATTTTATTCTCTACTCCTTAGTAGCAGTGCATATTCTGTTTTCACTAAGTGGATGAAGCAGGCTCACATATCACTCAGTGCTCTATGCAAAAAACAAACTGCAACAAAGAAAGAGCAGGGCTGACTGAAAGGCTGCCTGTACTGCATACTCACAACTGGATACCACCCCACTCAAAAGAAGAGTAGGGATGCTGGAGAGGGAGAAGTAAATTAGAACAATACTAACTCCTTAAACACAAATATAATTACTATCATAGTCTTTCACTGGCTTCACAGCATTTCAGGAAAAGAGGAAAACAAACAAAATAAGCCTTCAAGTTCACTACTAGGGAACCACCAGTCAGATATAGGGAGGGTTGAGTGCAATTCTGCATCAGGATATTGGTTACGCTAATAATTTAACTGAGCTTCTGCCACATGGCTTTAGGATTCAGCCAAGCCATTAATGGAATTGCATTCCTACCGTAGGGAATTGGGGAAGGCAGAGAATTGTTCTTAATATTATACACTTCTCCAAAACTGATTCAGATGATTGATTATCAGTTTTTCATCAAACAAGCACTCAATCGCTTTGGAAGGCAAACCTCTTCATCTCAATGCCTATTTCACATTCCCATAAAATGTAAAGCACATACTGCACTACTGTCATAGGATAATTTAAATGAAAAGAAAAAAAATCAATGATTTGTTTCACAGCAGAGTTTCTTATTAGCAGCTTCATTGAATCTGCCATTAATTTCCGTCCCTCTGCACACTCTGTAAATCCAATACATGACCATCCTCTTGATATCACAGTTTTGTTTTTTGATGTTATTGTTGTTGATGTTATTTAAGGAGAAAGGGGAGGGGGGAGGGGAAATGCAGGCTTTTAAACAGTCTATTTCTGATTTCTACTTTCATTGTTTTTTAGACTTTCTGAAATGAATAAACTAAACATTCTGAGGCATTTCTGTCCCACCACAAATAAATAAACTTTTAAGCAGCAAAGCTTTTGAAAAGGAAAATCATCAAATTACTATTAAATCATATAAGAGAAAGAGACAGAGTGTAAGTCAATGAAAGCAAAGTAAAATATAGTACTGTATGAAATTCAGTGCTTCCAAACCAACTGAATTTTTACATTGTTAATAGAATTCCTGGGGTTAATTAAACTTTTCCATTGGTATAAACCCTAAACCTAATCACATAGTATGTTTCTCTTCAAATATCGTCAGGCTTCCTTCCAGGTGGATAAGAAGGGGAAAAGCTACCTGTTAAAGACTGTAGCGCAGCTAGTGCAATCAAAATGGCATATAAACAAGCCTGGGGAGTTGAACCTTATTTCTCCAAAAACTGTCTGACCACTATTCTCCTTTAGAAGTTAATCCATGCTCAACAACCAAAAGTATATTTCTTCTACCCTTCCAATCCCTATTACTCCGAATATATACCTTGGTGTTTTGTTTGCCAATCAAAACATTCCATAAATCATGCTGTGGTGCACATGCATTAAAGTTTAGAGAGGTTCTGCCTTTGAAGTACGTGGTGACAGAACCAAGGACACACAGGTTCAAATCCAAGCCAAATATTAGGCGGGTGGTTTGAAAATATCAATCCAAAGAGGCCTATAGGAACAGAATACAAGCTCTCACTGCCACCACCCTTCCTCTCCCCTCCCCTCTTTCTCTCTTGTTCCCTTCCTCTGCTCTCTTTTCTTGTGGGTCCCTCATGGAGACAATCAAAGCAGGGAAAGCTGGATTTTAAATTCAGTGAGAACACACTGGGAATATGTAATTCTCAGGGGAAAAAGAAACTGCTGAAGAGATGGCTGGGGGGCTGTTGGCGACATGTCTAAGGGACAACTCTCCCCACCCCCACCCTAATACAGCACATATCCATAGATTTTTCCTCGAACCTCTTCTCTTTCCAGTTCCCCGTACTCTGTCCAACTCGAACCCTTAATCCTAATAATTTAGGACCTGGAAAGCATCCGCTGTGCAAGAGTCTGTCTCTCAGTATATGTGCCCAATTTTTCTTGAAGCCCCTGAATTCGGACAGTTGTAGCAGGCGAGAGAGGATTCCACCGGGGAAGGGGTGAAGAAAAGGGGGGAAAGAGATGGAGACAAGAAGAAAGGGATGAAAGATATGCTCTAGGGCGAGCGGTTGAGAGGAAGACCAGGAAGAAAGAAAGGATGGGAAGGAAGTGAGGCTGGAAAGAGGAAAGAAAGGGATGAAAGAAAGGCTGGAAGGGAGAACGGAGGGGAGAGGAGAGAGGGATGTTGGGAAGGATGAGGGTGGGAGGGTTGGGACGCGAGGAGGGAGGGGAAGATGGAGAGGATGGGAGGGAGGCAGAGCGGGAGGGAGGCAGGCAAGGATGGAGGATGCTCTGCCCGGGACTCACCTCTGTGGGTCGGTGGGAGTTGCCAGCCTCCTCCTCTTTTTTGCCCGTTCCCAGCAGCTGGAGAGGTTGTCACACCGGGACCGGAGAGGCGGCAGCGGGGACAAGGGCAGCAGCTGCTGCAGCCGCCTCCGGCCGAGGTGCGGCGCCGCCCGCTCCGCGCGCCCGCCCGCCCGCCCCCCGGGGTCTCCGCCTCACTCGCCTGGCAGCGCAGCCGCTCCCCCTCCCCCGCCCGCCCAGCGTCCTGCCAGAGCGCGAGCGGCAGCGGCCCGGATCGCCGCTAGGGGAGGTGTCCAGTGCGCAGGCGCGGCCGCTCCAGCCCTCGCGCGCTCCCGCGGCCTCCGCGACTCCGCGGGGTCGGGGGAGGCCCCGGTGCCCCGGGGGCGCGCGCGGCCTGAGGAGCGCCGAACGGGTGGGGCTGGGCGGGACTGGGGTGGCACGGCCGGTTTCGCGCCGCAGGTGGGGGGAGGGGGAGGTGGCGAAGGGCGCAGGTGCCGTGGCCATGACAACCGCGTTACCCAGCGCGCGGGGAGCCCCCCCCCACGGTCCCGCGCGGCCAGGACCGCGCGAGGAACCCGCTGCGGGGAGCGCTCCCGAGATCGGGAAGGAGGCCGGCGGGTCGCGGAATGAGAAAGCAAGGGTGAGCCCTGGGGAAGGCCGGCGCGTGGCAGGGAGAGCGCAGGCCCGGTGCCCGGAGGGGAGGCCGGCTGGACTTGAAAGGACCTAGAAGAGGATGGAAGTGTAAAAGCAAATGGAATATTCGTTCATTTATCAAGCCTCTGTTGAATGATGTCTCTGTGGGAGGTATTGTATTTCCTTTAATAATTCAAAGAATATTTCGAGCCCCTAATTTGTTCCAGACCCTCTGCTTAGGCATCTGGAGACATCGAACAGTCTCTAAGGTCCGGAACTTATCCTCCAGCTGGGTAGGGCAGTCAGGGAGTATGTGTTTTGCCCACGACCAGCAACTGTGGCTAGATGGTGGACTGTAACTATTAGAAAAGTCCTGGAGCCGAGAAAGGTCCCCGCAACATAAAATATGAAACATAAGTCATAGTTATTTTGTTCAGCCGCTAGGTCAAATGACAGACACCTGCCCCCGCCCACATTAAGAAAGAAAATAAATAAAAACCCAAGGAAGCGAGGGCAACTCGGCATGACTCAAGTGACGCGCCCGTAAGGGTCTGCCTGGCTGGTCTTCTAGCCCATCAGCGTCGATGCGTTATTCAAGCCAACACTTGAACCGCTACCGTTTGATGGACGCATTGTTTTCGCTCTCCTCCACTGGCTGTGACCACCCCAACCCCACCCACCACCGGTTCTCAGGTCGGCATCTGCAATTGTTTGAAAATTGTATCAAACCAGAAGTGTCTTTCTGACCAGGTACTGTCTCGAAAGCATTACCTCTGTCCGTTACTCTCTCTCTCCCAATAACTTCTTGCCTTTCTTTTTTCTTGCCCACACCACTTTACCAATTTAAACATGTCTCGGAGAGAGAGTGGACAGGAGTCACTACATGTAGGTTTAAGAAAAAACCTTTTTAACCCTCAGCGATGATTCAGGACCAAGGACAGTGACAGCACGTATTCGTCCCACCAAGCGTTTTCCTTAACGCTGCCTATAGAAAAGGGAGAGACCCGCTAAATGTGCTGGACGTGTTTCTAGAAGTAAACCCTTATCGCCGAATGATTTGCCCCAAAAGAACTAACAGGCCGCTTACTGGGAGAGGTAGGAAGGCAGCAGGCCTTTGCTGGAAAGAATGGGTAGGATTTAGAGAGGGATTGCAGGACCTTAAAATGAAAGCAGGCGTTCGTTTAGTAAGCAAGGGCCGTCAATAAAAACAGAGCTACTCCATGTTCTTGCTACACAGCATCTTCCCAGAGGCAGAGGACACTTGAATTTAAACGGCCCAAGAATCTGGAAAGACTAAAGTAGTCCCAGTTAAATGAGGCTGAACACTCAAGGATTGACATTGCCACAATTGCATTTTCACTTCTCTGGTCGGGATGGAGGGGTTATATTCAAAAATACAGAAAATAGTTATGGGACAAGTATGTCTCTTTAAAGTTCAATGAGGTCATTTATAGCTTTGTGCATAATTTTAGATTCGACTTAAATATATAATTCTGTTTTCATTGTCAGCATCCTAACAAACTAATGTAGAAAATGTACTCTGTTGTATCCAAATGACATTTCCCTTGTTTCTGTTGTGTAGTGACTTTAAAACTATCAGATATTGAGAGACACTGTAAAGTCATTTGTAAAACAATTGTAAGCTTTTTGTCCATGGAATTGCTTTAAATTGGAGTTAATAAAAAATAAAATCTTTAAAGTCATCTTTTATTTCCCAGGCCCTTGGTCTCCCTCACTCCTTCAAAATGCACACAAAGTGTTCTCTGTCAATCAGATAGTGGTAAGAAATTATTCAGGCAATGCATTTAAGTCACCAGCAGGCAAACAGGAGCTAAGATTTTTGTTCTCTGTCTCCAAGGAATGTACTAACTCTTCTATGTTTTTAATGAAGGGGACCCCCCCCCCAACCCCTGTTTACCCTATGGAGACATCCAAATTTAGTATATGTATTTTTCTGTGATAACAGTCTAAACATCCTT
>PVIY010017342.1:8116-49737 GCA_004026745.1 Myrmecophaga tridactyla
TTATTTATTTTTATTCCATATGTTCTACTCTTCTGTTGATATAGTAGCTAAAAGGAGCATCAGACACAAGGTTTTCACATTCACAGAGTCTCATTGTGAAAGCTATATCATTGTTCAATCATCATCAAGAAACATGGCTACTGGAACACAGCTCTACATTTTCAGGCAGTTCCCTCCAGCCTCTCCACTACATCTTGAAGAACAAGGTGATATCTACTTAACGTGTAAGAATAACCTCCAGGATAACCTTTCGACTCTGTTTGGAATCTCTCAGCCATTGACACTTTGTCTCATTTCACCCTTCCCCCTTTGGTCGAGAAGGTTCTCTCAATCCCTTGATGTTAATTCTCAGCTCATTCTAGGGTTTTTCTCAGTCCCTTGATGCCGAGTCTCAACTCATTCCAGGATCTCTGTCCCATGTTGCCAGGAAGGTCCACACCCCTGGGAGTCATGTCCCATGCAGAGAGGGGGAGGGTGGTGAGACTGCCCGTCATGTTGGCTGGAGAGAGAGGCCACATCTGAGCAACAAAAGAGGCTCTCTTGGGGTGACTCTTAGGCCTAAACTTTAAGTAGACTTGACCTATCCTTTGCGGGATTAAGTTTCATATGAACAAACCCCAAGACTGGGGGCTCAGCCTATAGCTGTGGTTGTCACACTGCTTGTGAGAATATCAAGAATTCAACTTGGGGAAGTTGAATTTCTCCACGTTCTCACCATTCCCCAAAGGGGGCTTTGCAAATATTTTTCCACTCACTGATAGAGTCACTCTGGGATTCATCAGGGCATCACTCTGGACAAACCAACAAAATCTCATGTCCTACCTGAGATTCCAAGTACTTATGGTGTTCAATCAAACTGTCTACATAAGTTATATTAGGAAAAGCACTAGTCAAAATTGTATATGTTATTTTTAACAATTAAAATTTTTTTTAAAAAGCTGCAGAAAGAGGAGGTTGAGACCACTATGTGACCCATCATTGTTGTGCTGGTGCCTCTTCCTCAATTCACATCAGTAGGTACATGGGAGGGGGCAGGTCCCTAATGATAAGCTGTCATAAAAGGAAAGAACTCAACTTTGGTTTATGGTCGGGTCTACTCAGTATTTCTGTAAAAGCTGAAAATGTGCAGCTGCTTCCCTATAGACCCACTCAAGAGTGCCCCTGAAGATGGGAGAAAAAATATGGAACTATTAGACTTTACCACCCAGGAAACCCCTGATACTGTGTCAAACATTAAGGACATCCAATCAATAGGCAAGCCCTTGATGTTGAGGCTTGCTCTTGTGAAGCTTATGTAAGTAGCAAAGAAGCTTAATGTACCTAAAGATGTGCCTAAGAGTCACCTCTGCAGGACCTCTTTTGTTGCTCAGATGTGGCCTCACTCTCTCTAAGCCCAACTCTGCAAGCAAAATCATTGCCCTACCCCTTACGTGGGACATGATATCCAGGGGTGAAATTCTCCCTGGTGGCATGGAAGATGACTCCCAGGGATGAGGATGGCCCTGGCACCATGGGATCAACAATTTTGACCAAAAGAAGGAAAAGAAGTGTAACAAATATGGTATCAGTGGCAGAGAGAGTTCAGAGTTGAGAGTCTAGTCTGGAGGTTATTCTTATGCAAAGTTCAGTTAGACATTGCTACGTATCATAACTTGCCAAACCCCAACCAAAATCATTCCAGCCAATCCTAAAGAACACCTAGGACAATATGTAAGATTCTACAAAGATTCCATGCATTAAGGTAACTTTCCAGAAACCTACAATCTCCAGATGGGTCCCTAGATCAGATAAGTCCTGAAATCTAGAGGGGCCAGTCTTTCCAGAACATCAGCTAATTCCATCTCCCTGCCCCTTATCGACAACCCTTTGAACATGAAAAAGGTAGAATAGGCATAACCCAAATACCCCTTAAGAGTGGGAGAAAGATCAAAGGTGATGGTGGACTTATACAGAGAAGGTAGCATTTAACAAACAAATATGATTGCTGAATCATATTTGATTTTTTTTTTTAGTCTCCAGTATCTTAGAGAAGCGAGGAGTAAAAACTTACAATTGTGGAATTGTAATCCATACCAAACTCTAAAATCTGTTCTACAACTAATTGCTGTGCCATGCTTTGATATTTATTGCTTTTTTGTATGCATGTTATTTTTCACAAAAAAGAAGAAAAGTGATGATAAAAATATATATATATATATATTCCTTCTAGCCTTCAATGTCCTGGAGCAGCTAGAATGAAAAATCTGAGATGATGGTATGTAGCCCATGACAAACTGTGGGATCTGTCCTATAACTACTTGTTGAAGAGTGATTTGAAAACTATTGCTTTTTTCTTTCTTTGCTTTGTATATATGTTACATTATACAATTTAAAAAGTTAAAAAGGAAAGATTGTCCCTGAAAAACAGTGGCCAAAACTTTTAGTAGACACTTTGTCATTCACTTTGTGTGGAAGAAGAATTGACTTGAGTTTATAATATATATTGATTCATAGATAGCATAAAATGGCTTGGTTTTTATCAGGAGCTTGGAAGGGAAAGATGGAAAGATCTGAGTCATGGAGGTCTGAATAAGAGACATGTGAGTTGGATCTATGGGATTGGGCACAAACTAAGAAGGTCTTTCTCTCCTTACATTAACACCCACAAAAGAGCTTCCCCTGCAGAAAAAAAAAAAAAAAAAACTAAACGACTGAGGGGACAGGATGACCTGGCCAGTTGATATCAGCCAATATGCCCTCAGTCACTTCATTCTTGTGATAATGAACTCATAAATGGAGCAGACACAGTGGCAAAAATTGAGGCTTTGCATAGACCCAATAGCATGGGCTTCTTCTCAGCAAAGCTGATCTAGATAAGAGAGACCAACACCAAGTCCCCAATAAGCACTATCTCTTGAGCATATCAACTTAGTATTCAAATTATTACAGTCCATCTCTTCTCTGAAAAAGTCAGCTGTTCATTTTGACAGTATTTACATATGCTGGATATAGATTTGCCTTTCCTGCTTGCAAGGTCTCAGCCAGCACCACTATCTGAGGGCTATTTTAGCATCTGATCTACCAATATTGGATCCTTCATAATGTCACCAAAAACCAAGGGATTCCCTTTATGAAGAGGGGATGCAGCTGTGGATACATGACAGTGGGATCCATTGGTCCTGCCACATTCTGCACCATCCTGAAGCTGATGACTTAATAGAGTGAAAGAATAGTATTTGTAAGGCACACTTTGACACCAGTAAATCCCTCCTGTGAAGATGGGGCACTAACCTTCAGGTTGTAATATATACTCTAAACTAAGGATTAGCAAATTATAGCCAACCAGCCAAATTTGGCCCACTACCTGTTTTTTTTTTTAATAATTTTTTGAATAAGCAATGCTCATTATTTTATGTATCATCTTTGGTTGCTTTCACACTACAATAACAGAGTGGCTTAGGAGCAACAGAAGAAATGTGGTCTGCAAAACATAAAATATTTATGGTTTGGCCCTTAACAGAAAAAATTTCTGACTCTTCCTCCAAACCAATGGTCATTATATCGTACTCTATCACCAGTAGGTTAAAAAAAAATAAGAATGCTTCTCCACCATCAGTTCCAATGCACCATTTGGAGAATTTGTGCTTCCCATCTCCATTTCTTTAAGCTCTGTGGGTCTAGAGGTCCTGATTCAGAAGAAGGCAGGAGAAGATGGCAGCATAGTGAAATGTTGAATTTAGTTTGTCTGCTAGAGCAGCTAGTAAATAGCTAGGAACTCTACAGAACAACTGCTGGGGGGACTTCAGTGACCAGACACATAGTGTGCACAAGTCTGGAAGCAGTGGAACGGCTGAGATTCCACACAGAACTGTATGCCTCACAAGCTCTGGAGGTCGGCACCCCCCACACACACACACAGACATAGTAAGGTGGTTCCCCAATGGGAAAGGAAACAAACTTTACTAGCAACAAGGATGTAGCTCAACCAAGCTCCAATTACAGAATTACCTAACAAATTCTAACTACTGAAAACAGGCCCCAACCACAGATAAACTTGAAATAAGCACTAAAGGAACCAGGAGTTTTCACTCCACAGAGATGGGATGGGGATGATGGGGGGGGGGGGGTGAAAGCAAAGACTTTTTGAGTTGGACAGCACAAAATACTGGAAAATAGCTGACCCCAAGAAAAGGGGTCAATCAAGTCAAGCTCTTGATTGGCATACCTGGTGAGCAGGGATGTGGCTCTGTAAAGTTTTGTCATGGTCAGGTTCATGTGTCAGCTTGGCCAGGTGGTGGTATCTGTTTGTCTGGTTGGGCAAGTGCTGACCTGTCTTTTGCTATGAGGACAGTTCATAGAATTAAATAATGATCACATCGGCTACATCCATAGCTGATTACATTTGTAATCAGCCAAGGGGAACGTCTTCTTTAATGAGTGATAATCTAATCACTGGAAGCCTTTTAAGGAGGATTCAGAAGAGACAGCATCTCTTCTTGCTTTGACCGGCGAGCCTCTCCTGTGGAGTTCGTCCAGACCCTCCATTGGAATTGTCAGCTTCACAGCCTGCCCTACAGATTTTGGACTCTACATTCCCATGGTTACCTGAGACACTTTTATAAATCTTATATTTATGAATACGTCTTGTAGATTCTGTTTCTCTAGATAACCCTAACTAATACAAGCCTGTGTGTGTGTGTGTGTGTGTGTGTGTGTGTGTGTGTGTTTTACCTCTAAACAGCTCATTAGATAGAACTGCAAGCACTCTCAGTTGCCAGCACTGCCCCAGGCAAAGGCAGAGTTAAGGCATGCTTGAGAGCAAAATAACTAATCAGGTGAAAGGGGTTAATTCCCCAAAGGCTGTATCTTCCCCAAGAAAGGAGGGTAGGGTCCAACTCAAGTGGAAGCACTCCTTCAGGGAATTCAGTCCCCAGGGGCTGGAAAATAGAAGCAATCAAAGCCCATCTACTACTGCAAGTTCTGTCTCAACCATGACCCTGGCAGGGAAAGTTTGCTGAAATTAAAGGCAATTAATGTAGTACATCATATCAACAAGTCAAAGAAGAAAAACCACATGATCATCTCAATTGATGCAGAAAAGGCATCTGACAAAATTCAACATCCTTCCTTGATGAAAACACTTCAAAGGATAGGAATAGAAGAGAACGTCTTCAACATGATAAAGGGATTATATGAAAAAGTGACAGCTAGCATCATCTTCAATGAGGAAAGATTGAAAGCTTTTCCTCTAAGATCAGGAACAAGACAAGGATGCCCACTGTCACCATTGTTATTCAACATTGTATTGGACAATTAGGCAAGAAAAAGAAATAAAAGGCATCCAAATCAGAAAGGAAGAAGTAAAACTCTCACTGTTTGCAGATGATATGATACTATATGTTGAAAATCCTGAAAAATCTATAGCAAAACTACTAGAGCTAATAAATGAGTACAGCAAAATGGCAGGGCTCAATATTAACACCAAAATCAGTAGTGTTTCTATACACAGTAATGAGCAATCTGAGAAAATCAAGAAAAAAATTCCATTTACAATAGCAACCAAAAGGATAAAATATTTAGGAATAAATTTATAACTAAGGATACAAAAGACCTATACACAGAAAACTACAAGAAATCATGCTAAAAGAAATCATGCTAAAAGAAATCGTGGAACACCTAAATAAATGGAAGGGCATACTGTGTTCATGGATCGGAAGTCTAAATATAGTTAAGCAATCTCATTACTAGGTATATATTCAGAGTACCTGAGAGCAAGGAAACAAGTGGATGTTTGCACACCAATGGTTATAGCAACATCATTTGTGATTGCCAAGAGATGGAAAGAGCCCACACATCCATTAATGGATGAATTACTAAACAAGCTGCTGTATATACATATGATGGAATATTATGTAACTGTAAGACAGAATAAAGTCATGAAGCATGTTTAAAAGTGGATGGACCTTGAGGACATTATACTGTGTGAAATTAGCCAGAATCAAAAGGACAGGTACTGTATGGTCTCACTGACATGAACTAACATTAATGAGCAAACTTCAAGAATTGACGTTAAAAACACATATTATCAGGAAATAGAAATAAGATAGAGATTGGGAAATTGGTGCAGAAGGAATACAGATTGTGCAACAGGAATGAGCATAAAAATTCAGAAATGGATAGCACAACACTACCTGATTGTAGCACAATAATATAAGTACACTGAATGAAGCTGAATGTGAGTATGATAGAGGGAGAAGGGCTGGGGGCACGTATGAAACCAGATATATATACATACATACATATATATATATATATATATATATATATATATATATTGCAAAAAGAAAATCAGTTGTCTGTGCTTGAATGGATCTACTTCTGGATGCTTTGTTTTGTTCCACTGACATATATCTGTCAATACTACACTGTCTTAGTTAACCAACCTCTATTGTAAGTCTTAAAATTGGGCAGATTGTAATACTAGTGGTCAATAAGAGGAAGGGGCAAGGGATATGGAATGTTTGGGATTTCTTTTTATTTCAATTTCATTTTCTGGAGGAATGAAATGTTCTAAAAATTATCATCATGATGAATACACAGGTATGTGCTGTTATTGTGAACCATCGATTGTATACTTGGATGGATTGTATGGTATATCAAGATATCTCAATAAAAGTATGTAAAAAAATTTGTTTTAAATGAGGAGAGCTTAAAACATTTTTAGCAAAGAATCACTGCGAGAATTTGTGTCTAAGAGACTGTTGCTACAAGAAATACTAAAAGGAGCATTACAGGCACATAGGAAAAGACAAGAGTGAGAGGTCTGGAAAAGAGTGTAGAAATAGAGATCCTGGTTCTCAGAGGAGGATCAGGAAATAAAAGAGTCTTGTTAACATAAAGCTACAATTACTGTCTGATCACTTTAGGCTTCTACCAGTAGACAACGGGTACAGAAAAGAGTTACCAAATTGGCAGTGGTAATTGGCCCTGATCATCATGAGGATATAGGGTTGCTGCTACATAATGGGGCAATGAAAGGTATGTTTGAGATTTAAGTGATTTATTTGGGCATCTCTTTTACTTCCATGTCCAGTTTAATTGTTGCTGTACATGCCCAATAAGGGTATGGGAACTGGGGCTCGGATCCCAGAAGAATGAATGTCTAGACCATCCCACCAGGCAAGTCACATAGAACAGCAAAGTACTAGACAAAGGTGAGGGGAATCTCCAATGGGTGAAGAAAAATGACAGGATGAATATCACTTACAATCTCAGGACTAACTGCAGCAGCCAAGGCTATAGTTTGTTTAACCAAATCTCTTATAAGTTTCCAAAGGAATTGTGACCAACCAGTATCCTGGAAAAACTATGCCAGAATAGAGTAAGCTTAATTTGGAGTACCAAGTAGATATGAGGGAACGAGAAGGATTAATTGCCTGAACTTGATCCTCTTCACTAGCTCGTGGACCCAGACTCCAGCTGCTGTGAGTGCTGCAACTAATAGTTTACACCTTCAACCATCTCCAAATAATTACCTTTGGTACAAGGGAGCCACCTTCCCTGAGGACAACTGGGAAGTTCAGACACTGCCCAACCCCAATCCTCTAACCAAACCCCATCCAATACTACCACCACCAGGAGTGACCAATGACTGAACTAATAGGCCTAACCCACTCACCCAATGGTGAGAGAACTCCTCAGCCACTCCCTACCACATGGAACAGGACGAGGCTACTTTTCCTAAAACCACATTGCCTCCCCTTTTCTGTTGTGCTACACTCATTATTTTAGAGGTTTTCCTTAAAGAGTCTTCCTTCGATAAATCTCATGTACCCAAATCACTGCCACAGACTCTGCTTCTAGGGAAATCAGTTTATGACTTCCACCCAGTCATAGTAATCTTAGAAAATGCCAGGCTTTACCTGCAAGGGCAGAGCCTTTTTCGTTGAGCTTACTGCACTGTGGAGAGCAGGCCAGAACACATACTGTCTTCAAGCAGGAAGATCCCAAAAAGGAGGGAAAGAAGCTGTCACTTTATTGGTTTGCTGGAATGCAATATACCAGAAATGGAATGGCTTTTAAAAAGGGAATTTAACAGATTACAAGTTTATGGTTCTAATGCCAAGAAAATGTCTGAACTAAGGCACCAGCAAGAGGTTACCTTCGCTCAGGAAAGGCTGATGTTGTCTGGAACACCTCTCTCAGCTGGGAATGTGTGCTGGTTTGAAAGGATGTATGTACCCTTAAAAAGCCAAGTTTTAATCCTAATCCCATTTTATAAAGGCAGCTGTTTCTTCTAATCCCTATTCAGTATTGTATGTTTGAAACTTTAATTAGATCATCTCCCTGGAGATGTGATTCAATAAAGAGTGGTTGTTTAAGATGGGTTAGGTAGAGACATGTTTCCACCCATTCTAAGTGGGTCTTGATTACTTTATTGAAATCCTATAAAAGGGAGATTCAGAGAGAGCAGAGAAAGATAAAAGAATGCCACAGATCCATCAATCAGAGAGTCCACCAGCCAGCGAATTTTGGAGATGAAGAAGGAAATCGCCTTACAGAAACCTGGAGAGGAAGCTAGCAGATGATGCCGTGTTTGCCATGTGCCCTTCCAGTTGAGAGAGAAACCCTAACCATGTTCACAATGTGCCTTTACATGAGAGAGAAACCCTGAACTTCATCAGTGTTCTTGAATCAAGGTATCTTTCCCCGGATGCCTTAGATTGGACATTTCTATAGACTTGCTTTAATTGGGACATTTCCATGGCCTAAAAACTGTTAACTTGCAACTTATTAAATTCCCCCTTTTAAAAGCTGTTGAGTTTCTGGTATATTGCATTCTGGCAGCTAGCAAACTAGAACAGAAGGCATTAGTTGATCCCTTGCTCCTGGGCTCCATTGCTTTCAGCCTGTTTCCTGTGGGGCTTCCTCACTTGGTATCTGTAGGCCTCCACTTAACCCCTTCAGGAAACAATTCTAGATTCTAGCTTGTTTAGTATCTTATGGAAAGGCATGCGGCAATGTCTGCTGTGCCCTGCACCTCCAAATGTCTGAGTCTCATGTTAGCTCTGGCAGCTCTGAAGCAGCTGTTCTCCAAGTGCCTGCATCTGCTGTGGGCTTTCTCCAAAATGTTTAAAGGACTCCAGCCAGCTAATCAAGACCCACCTGAATGTGTGGAGTCACATCTCCATCAAACTAAAAATGTCACGGCCACAATTGGGCATGCCACATCTCCATAGAGATAATCTCATCAAAGGCCACAGTCTTGGCAGGCTTGCACCTCTGTGGAGATAATCTAATCAAAAGAGTTTCTGACCTACAATATTGAATCAGGACTAAAGGACATGGCTTTTCTGGGGTACACAACAATTTCAAACCAGCACAGTCACATATGCCAAATTCCTACTCACAAACTTACAATTCAGCATGACATCCTCTTCCCATGAGGAGAAGAAAGTGAGGGATAGTTTTAGTTTACTAAAGCTGCAGAAATGCAATACACTAGAAATTGGCTAACATTTAACAATGGGGATTTAATAGGTTACAATTTACAATTCTAAGGCCATGAAAAATGTCCAACTAAAGGCATTAACAAGAGGATATCTTCTCTGATGAAAGACTACAAGCATCTAGGACACCTCGGTCACATGGGAAGGCACATGACTGGTGTCTGCTGGCCCTTTGCTCCAGGGTTCCATTGCTTCAGTTTCTGATATTAGTGCTTTCCTCTCTGAGCTTCTTTAGGTCCTCTCTTAACATCTCTGGGGCGAATCTCTCTCTAAGCTCTCTTGCTTTTTCTGCTCTAATAAAGAACTCAAGTAAAGGATTAAAACCCACTTTGAACTGAATGGGTCATGGCTCAATTGAAACAACCAAACCAAAAGGTCCCACCCACAACTGATCTGCACCCACAAGAATGGATTAAAAGAACATGGCCTGACATTTTGGCAAGATGGTGGATTAGCAAGGTGTGGAATTTAGTTCGTCCTCCAGAGCAGCTAATAAATAGCCAGGAAAAGTACAGAACAACTGCTGGGGCCATGTCAGTGATGGGACACATAGCGCACACCAGACTGCACCAGATGGACTGGCTGCGAGCCCACCCAGAACCTTGAGTTCCCCCAAGCCATAGTGGCTGGTGCCCCTCCCCAACAGGCTGCTTCCCAGAGGGGAAAGGAAAGATAGTTTATCAACAGCAGAGCCTGAGCACAACAAAATTCCAATTGTGGAATTAATTAACAAATTCTGACTACTGAAAATAGGCCCCCATCTCAGCTGAACCTTGAGTAAAAGCGGAGGTCGTTGGTTTTTGCCCTGGAGCAGAGGGGGCAGGGCTGACATAAAAAGAAAATTAAAAAAAAAAAAACAGAGGACTTTTTGGATGTGAAAAGGTCTGGGTCCTGCAGGAAAGGAGGGGGCATATAGGACCCAGAGATACACAGAGCAACGTATCAACTTAAGCTCTTGATTGGCAAACCTGAGGAACAGGAGTCCTGCTCTGAAAAGGATTTTTTGCTTTTGTTTTGGTGGCTGTGTTTCTATGGCTTGACTGCTCTTTGAATACAGCTGCAAGGTTTCTCAGGTTCCACCACCGCAGGCATAGGCAGAACTTAGCTTGTTTGAGTGTTTGTCTGGAGCCTGTGCCTTCTGCAGGAGAGTGGTGGGGCCCAGCTCAGGTGCAATCTGTCCCTCAAGGAGTTCAGACCCCAGGGTCTGGAAAAGTGAAGCGATCAAAACCAGATTACAACCTCTCCTCTGTCTCCACCATGTCCCCAGCAGGAAGAGTCTGCTGAACTTAAAGGTACTGCATCACCTTATGCTGGTGGGACCTGCAGGCAGACAAGTGGCACATACTGGGTAGGATAGGAAAAATGGAGAGCCCAGAAGCTTCATAGGAAAGCTTTCAATCTGTTGGTTCTCATCCTCAGGGAAAACTGATGCATGTAACTCTTTCCTCCTGACAGGAGGCCAGCTTGGTCTGGGAAAATCTGGCCGGGGTCTTTGATACCTAAGGAGACTCTCCTAAGTGGGGAAGAAAAGGCACCATACAGGCAGGGCAAGAAACAAGAAAACAAGAACTGAAAAATTCTGATCTGTTAAATAAAACCTAAGCTAGAGGTCCAGAATAAGCTGAACTGAATGTCAAAGAACAGATAGACAACAAAATCATACAGCAAGAAAATCCCAGGTAAAGCAAGTGAAAACAATCTCCAGAATAAGCTATTTAAGGTAATTAAATGCCTAGACACCAGCAAAAAATAACGAATCATACTAGGAAAACTGAAGATATGACCCAGTCAAAGTAACAAACCAACAATTCAAATGAGATACAGGAGTTGAAACAATTAATTCAGAATGTTCAAGCAGACATGGAAAACCTCATCAAAAATCAAATTAATGAATTGAGGGAGGATATAAAGAATACAAGGACTGAACAAAAAGAAGAAATTGAAAGTCTGAAAACACAAATCACAGAATTTATGGGAATGAAAGGCACAGTAGATGAGGAAAAAAACCATGGAAACCTACAATGTCAGATTTCAAGAGGCAGAAGATAGGATCAGTGAACTGGAGGACAGGACATCTGAAATCTGAAAAGCAAAAGAAAATATAGGGAAAAAATGGACAAATATGAGCAAAGACTCAGGGAATTGAATGCAACATGAAGCGCATAAATATATGTATTGTGGGTGTCCCAGGAGAAGAGAAGGGAAAAGGAGGAGAAAAACTAATGGAGGAAATTATCACTGAAAATTTCCCAACTCTTATGAAAGATTTAAAATTACAGATCCTAGAAGTGCAGCATACCTCAAACAGAATAGATCCAAACAGACGTACCACAAGTCGTTTACTAATCAGAATGTCAGATGTCAAAGAAAAAGAGAGAATCTTGAAAGCATCAGGAGAAAAGCAATCCATCACATACAAGGGAAGCCCAATAAGACAATGCATAGATTTCTCAGCAGAAACCATGTAGGTGAGAACAGAGTGGGATGATATATTTAAGTTACTAAAAGAGAAAAACTGCCAATGAAGAATTCTATATCCAGCAAAATTGTCCATCAAAAATGAGGGGGAAATTAAAATATTTTCAGGCAAAAAACCACTGAGAAAATTTGTGACCAAGAGACTGGCTCCACAAGAAATACTACAGGGAGCACTAGAGACAGATACGAAAAGACAGGAGAGAGAGGTGTGGAGAAGAGTGTAGAAATGAAGACTATCAGTTAAGGTAAAAAGAAGGAAAATTACATATGACATATAAAATCCAAAAGGCAAACTGGTAGAAGAAAGTACTGCCCATACAATAATAACACTAAATCAAGACATAGACTGGCAGAATGGATTAAAAAACAGGACCCATCTATATGCTGTCTACAGGAAACACATCTTAGACCCAAGGATAAACATACGTTTAAAGTGAAAGGTTGGGAAAAGATATTTCATGCAAATAACAATCAGAAAAGAGGAGAAGCAGCTATACTAATATCCAACAAATTGATATTCAAATGAAAAACAGTTAAAAGGCCAAAGAAGGACATTATGTATTAACAAAAGGAACAATTCAACAAGAAGACATAACAATCATAAATATTTATGCAGCAAGTCAGAATGCTCTAGAATACATGAAGCAAACACTGAAAAGAGAAATAGACACATCTACCATAATAGTTGGAGACTTCAATTCCCCACTCTCATCAATGGACAGGACATCTAGACAGAGGATCAATAAAGAAACAGAGAATTTGAATATTACAATAAAAGAGCTAGACTTAACAGACATTTATAGAACATTACACCCCTCAATAGAAGGATATACCCTTTTCTCAAGTGCTCATGGATCATTCTCAAGGGCAGACCATATGCTTATTTACAAAGCAAGTCTTGATAAATTAAAAAAGATTAAAATTATGCAAAACACTTTCTCAGATCATAAAGGAATGAAGTTGGAAATCAATAATAGGCAGAGTTATATAACTACTGGGTCAAGGAAGAAATTAGAAAGGAAATCAGTAAATATCCTAAGGCAAATGAAAATGAAAACACAACATATCAAAATTTATGGGCTGCAACAAAGGCAATGCTGAGAGAAATTTATTGCCTAAATGCCTTTATCAAAAAAGACAAAAGGGCAAAAATTGAGGAATTTACTGTCCACTTGGAAGAGCTAGAGAAAGAACAACAAACTACCCCAAAGCAAGCAAAAGAAAGAAATAATGAAGATTAGAGCAGAAATAAATGAAATTGAGAACATGAAGACATTCGAGAAAATCAACAAAACCAGAAGTTGGTTCTATGAGAAAATCAATAAGATTGATGGACCCTTAGCGAGGTTGACAAAAAGAAGGAGAGAGAGGATGTAAATAAATAAAATCAGAAATGAAAGAGGAGACATAAACACTGACCCACAGAAATAAAGGAAGTCATAACAGGATACTATGAACAACTTTATGCTGATAAACTCTACAATGTAGATGAAATGGACAACTTCCTAGAAAGGCAGGAATAATCAACATTGACTCGAGAAAAAATAGACGACATCAACAAATCAATCACAAGTAAAGAAATTGAATCAGTCATTAAGAAACTCCCCAAAAAGAAAAGTCCAGGACCAGATGGCTTCACATGTGAATTCTACCAAATATTCAAGAAAGAATTAGTACCAATCCTGCTCAAAATCTTCAAAACAATTAAAGAGGAGGGAAAGCTACCTAATTCATTCTACGAAGCCAACCTCATCCTCATACCAAAGCCAGAAAAAGATATCACAAGAAAAGAAAACTACAGGCCAATTTCTCTACTTAATATAGATGCAGAAATCCTCAACAAAATTCTTGCAAATCGAATCCAGCAGCACATTAAAAAAATTATACAACATGACCAAGTAGGATTCATTCCAGGTATGCAAGGATGGTTCAACATAAGAAAATCAATTAATGTAATACCCCATATCAACAAATCAAAGCAGAAAAACCACATGATCATCTCGATTGATGCAGAAAAGGCATTTGACAAAAATCAACACCCTCTCTTGTTGAAAACACTTTAAAGGATAGGAATAGAAGGAACTTTCTCAACATGATAAAGGGAATATATGAAAAACCCACCCCTAACATTATCCTCAAAGGGGAAAAACTGAAAATGTTCCCCGTAAGATCAGGACCAAGACAAGGATGTCTATTATCACCATTGTCATTCAACATTGTGTTGGAAGTTCTAGCCAGAACAATTAGACCAGGAAAAGAAATACAAGGCATCCAAATTGGAAAGTAAAACTCTCACTTTTGCTGATGATATGATACTGTATGTCAAAAACCCCCAAAAATCCATAGCAAAACTACTGGAGCTAATAAATGAGTACACCAAAGTGACAGTATAGAAGATCAACACTCAAAAATCTGTAGTCTTTGTATACATTAGTAATGAACAATTGGAGGGGGGAAATCATGAAAAAAAATCTATTTACAATTGCAACCAAAAGAACAAAATATTTAGGAATAAATTTAACTAAGAGATAAAAATCCTATATAGAGAAAACTATAAGAAATTGTTAAATCAAAGAAGACCTGAATAAATGAAAGGGCATACCGTGTTCATGGATTGGAAGACTAAGTATAATTAAGATGTCAGTTCTACCTAAATTGATCTACAAGTTCAATGCAATACCAATTAAACTCCCAAAAACTTACTTTTCAGAAATAGAAAAACCAATAACCAAATTTATGTGGAAGAGCAGGGTGCCCTGATTAACTAAAAGTATCCTTAGAAAGAAAAATGAAATTGGAGGTCTCATGCCACCTGACTTTAAGGTGTACTACAAAACTCCAGTGATCAAAACAGCATGGTACTGGCATAAAGATAGATATCCTGACCAATGGCATTGAATAGAGTGTTCAGATATAGACCCTCCCCGTCTATGGACAATTGATCTTTGATAAGACAGTCAAGCCAACTCACCTGGGACAGAACAGTCTCTTCAATAAATGGTGCCTAATTGTTCTAAGAAATGATGAATATGCAACTATGTGATAATATTAAGAATTACTGATTGTATATGTAGAATGGAATGATATCTTAATGTTTTTTTGTCAATTTTTTTAATTAATAAAAAAGTTAAAAAAATAAATAAAAAAATAATAAATGGTGCCTAGAGAACTGGATATCCATATGCAAAAGAATGAAAGAGGATCCATATGTCACACCCTATTCAAAAATTAACTCAAAATGGATCAAAGACCTAAACATTAGATCTAAGACCATAAAACTGTTAGAAGAAAATGTAGGGAAATATCTTATAAATCTTATAATAGGAGGTGGTTTCCTAGATCTTACACCCAAAGCACAAGCATTGAATAAATAAATAAATAAATAAATAAATGGGAACTCCTCAAAATTAAACACTTTTGTGCATCAAAGAACTTTGTCAAGAAAGTAAAAAGACAGCCTACACAATGGGAGACAATATTTGGAAACGATATATCAGATAAAGGTCTAGTATCCCAAATATATAAAGAGATTGTTCAACTCAACAACAAAAAGACAGACAACCGGGCAGTGCAATGGTGGCTCAGTGGCAGACTTCTCACCTGCCACGCTGGAGACCCAGATTCAATTCCCCATGCCTGCCCCCACCCCCTGCCACACACACACAAAGACAGACAACCCAATTACAAAATGGTCAAAAGACTTGAACAGACACTTCTCAGAAGAGGAAATACAAATGGGCAAAAGGTACATGAAAAGATGCTCAACTTCACTGGGAAGGGAAAGGTAAATCAAAACCACAATGAGATATCATCTCACACCCACAAGAATGGCCATTATCAATAAAAGAGAAAATGACAAGTGCTGGAGATGATGTGGAGAAAGAGGCACAGTTGTCTACTGTTGGTGGGAATGTTAAACGGTACAACCGCTGTGGAAAGCAGTTTGGTGGTTCCTCAGGAAGCTAAGTGTAGAATTGCCATATGACCCAGCAATACCATTGCTAGGTATCTCCTCAGAGGACATGAGGGCAAAGACCCAAATGGATATTTGCACACCAATGTTTATAGCAGCATTATTTACAATTGCAAAGAGATGGAAACAGCCCAAATGTCCACCACAGAAGAGTGGCTAAACAAGCTGTGGTATGATGGAATATTATGCAACTGTAAGACAGAATAAAATTATGGAAGTATGTAACAACATGGATGGACCTTAAGGACATTTGTTGAGTGAGATTAGCCTAAAACAAAAGGACAAATACTGTATGGTCTCACTGATATGAACTAACATTAATGAATGAACTTGGATAATTTCAGTTAAGAACAAAGGTCATCAGGAGATAGAAATAGGGTAGATATTGGGTAATTGGAATTGAAGGGATACAGATTGTGCAATGGGACTGATTGCAAAAACTCAGAAATGGATAGCACAATACAATAATATTAGAACACTGAATGAAACCAAATGTGAGAATGGTAGAGGGAAGAGGCCTGGGGGCACAAATAAAATCAGAAGGAAAGATATACGATAAAGACTGAGATAGTACAATCTAGGAATGCCTAGAGTGTATAATGATAGTTACTAAATGTACAAATTGAAAAATGTTTTGCATGAGGAAGAACAAAGGAATGTCAATAGTGCAGGGTGTTGGAAATCGATGGTAATTAATATTTTAAAACTTTAACTTATGTGTGAGACTAAAGCAAATATTGTTTATTTGGTACAAAATTTATATTTTGACTAGTGTATTTCCTAATATAACTTATGGGAACAGCTTAATTGAACACCCTAAGTACATGGAACCTTGAATAGGGCATGAGATTTTGTAGGTTTGTCCCATGTGGTGCCTCAATAAATCCCAGAAGGATTTCAACAGTGAATTAAAAAGTATTTGCAAAGTCCCCTTGGGTGAACGGTAAGAAAGGGATAAAATTCAACTTCCCCAAGTGGAGAATTCTTGATATTCTCACAAGCAGTGGGGACAAACAAAGCAATAGGCTGAGCCCCCAGTCTCGGGGCTTGATCATATGAAACTTAACCCCACAAAGGATAGGTCATGCTTACTTAAAATTAGGCCTAAGAGTCACCCTGAAGAGAAACTCTTTTGATGCTCAGATGTGGCCTCTCTCTCTCAGCCAACATGACAAGCAAACTCTCCGCCCTCCCCTTCTCTGCTTGGGACATGACTCCCAGGGATGTGGACCTTTCTGGCAATGTGGGACAGAAATTGTAGAATGAGCTGGGACTCAGCACCAAGGGATTGAAAAAACCTTCTCAGCTGAAAGGGGGAAGAAGGAAATGAAAAAATAAAGTGTCAATAGCTGAGAGATTCCAAACAGAGTCGAGAGGTTATGCTGAAGGTTATTCTTACACATTATATAGATATCACCATTTTAGTTAAGGTGTAACAGAGAAGTTGGAGGGAACTGCCTGAAAATGTAGAGCTGTGTTCTGATAGCCATGTTTCTTGAAGATAATTGTATAATGATATAGCTTTCGCAATGTGACTGTGTAATTGTGAAAACCTTGTGTCTGATGATTCTTTTATCTACCTTATGGACAGATGAGTAATACATATAGATTAAAAATAAATACATAGTAGGGGGAATGAATGTTAAAATAAATTTAGCAGATTGAAATGCTAGTGATCGATGAAAAAGAGGGGTAAGGAGTATGGTATGTATGAATTTTTTTTGTTTTCTTTTTATTTCTTTTTCTGAATTGATGCAAATGTTCCAAAAAATGATCATGATAATGAATATACAACTATGTGATGGAAATAAAAAGAATGTTCATATTGTATGTTTATTGGTTTTATTAATAAAAATTTAGAAAAACAAAAGAACATGGCCTTTTCTGGAGTACATGACAGCTCCAAACTACCACAGGGGCATTGAGTATCTGGGGTTTTATTTGAATGGATGTCTTTGCACCAAAAGAAGAGGGAATAAGTAAAGACCCTTTGTCTTGGTTTGGGTTCACCAGAAGCAAATCCTGATATGAGGACTAATGTACATGTGTGACATAATTAAGGAAATGTTCCAATAAGAAGCAATAAGGGAATGGAGGAAGCAGTACAGGAAAGGGGAGGAAGCTAAGCAAAATGTGATTTCAGGAACATCTCATGGAGTGTTACTTCACCATAATCCCAGAGAGAAACTCTGAGCATAAATTATGACTCAGTCCCTATTTAAGGCAAAGGAACTAAACTTTCATATTCCCACACTAGTCCATCATTGGGTAATGACTGTCCAAGGAGTGAGGCAAAGTGGTGTAAGGAAGGATCCAAACTCAGAGGCATTTCCAGCTACCTCTCTGCATGTACAGGTAAAGAAACTCCATTAACTCAAAAACAACCCTCCAAGAGAGCCAGAGAGACACTGTTGCTGACCTTTAGAAATAAACATACACAAAATCCAAGGGAGGGGCACTCAAAAATTGTTAAAGGGATTGTAAAGTATTTGGGCTGAACAATAGTAGCCACTATAGCCCCCTAACATTCACCAGCTTTATAAAAAGAAACTTTATTGGGGAATATTTTTGTATCATATAAATCATCCATTTCAAGTGTACAATTCAATGATTTTTTAGTAAATTAATCAAGTTGTTTAACTGTCACTATATATCAGTTTAAGAATATTTTCAACCCAATAATATCCATTTACTATTAATCCCTGTTTCTAGCAAGAGGCCCAGGCAAGCACTGATGAACCGTCTGTTTCTATAAATTTGCCATTCCAGATATTGAAAGTGGGATCTACAATATGTGTCCCTTTTGCGTCTGGCTTCTTTCACTTAGCATAATGTATTTCACCCCTCACCCCCTATTATTTATTTATTTTTATCTGTATTTTTTTACTTATTTGTCCATACCCTGGATAAAAGGAGCATAAAACACAAGGTTTTCATACACACACAGTTACATTGTAAAAGTTATATCTTTATACAATTACCTTCAAGAATCAAAGGTACTAGAGCACAGCGCAACAATTTCAGGTACTTTCAGCCACTCCAATACACCATAAATTAAAAAGGGATATCTATATAATCCATAAGGATACCCTCCAGGATAACCTCTCAATTCTGAAATCTCTCAGCCACTGAAACTTTAGTTTGTCTCATTTCTTTCTTCCCCCTTTTGGTCAAGAAGGCTTTCTCAATCCCTTGATGCTGGGTCCTGGCTCATCCTGGGAGTTCTGTCCCATATTTTTAGGGAGATTTATACCTGGGAGTCATGTCCCATGGAAAGGGTAGGGCAGCGAGTTCACCTTCCTTGTTGACTTAGAGAGGCCACATCTCAGCAACAAAAGAGGTTCTCTGCCAAAGAGGACAACAAAGGGGGAACAAAGGTAAAATAAATTGGGTAGGTGGAAATATTAGCGGTCTATGAGAGGGAGTGGTAAGGGGAATGGTATGTATGAATTTTTTCTGTTTTCTTTTTTATTTCTTTTTCTGGAGTAATGCAAATGTTTAAAAAAATTACCATGGTGATGAATACACAACCACGTGATGATATTGTGAGCCATTGATTGTACACCATGTATGGAATGTTTGTATGTTAAGAATGTTAGTATGTTTCTATGTTGTTTTATCAATAAAAATATATTTTTAAAAAAGAGTGAATGTTACCTAAGGACTTACACTCTATTCTGGAGAGATGTAGTGCATTTCTGGCTGTACTCAGGACAGTTGCATATTGTTAAGTGAAACATATGTCTATTATTGTGTTCTTTTTGGAAATTAAGCATGTTTCAAGGTGATGTGTATAGCTGCCAAGTTGACAAGAAATGAACTGTGATGGTTAGGTTCTGGTGTCAACTTGGCCAATTGATGATGTCCAGTTGTCTGATCAGGCAAGCACTGGCCTGACCATTGCTACAAGGTTATTTTGTGGCTGGTTGATAAACCAGAAGGCTGGTGTATTAAATCATCAGTCAGTTGATTGCATCTGTGGTTGATTATATCTGTGATCAACTAAGGCATGTCTCCCACAATGGAAAAATCCAATCAATTAAAGGTTTTTAAGGAAAAAGAGAGACTCACTGCTTCTTCACCCACAGGACCTCTCCTCTGAAGTACATTCAGACTTTCATTGCAGCTGCCAGCTTTACAGCCTGCCCCACAGATTTTGGAATCTTCCATTTCTATGACTGCATGAGACACCTTTATAAATCTCATATTTACAGATCTCTCTTGTTGGTTCTGTTTCTCTAGAGAACACTGACTAATACAGCTGTTCATGGTTGTCTCAAAAGTTGTCCATTTCTTCTGCACTGTTTAGTTTATTAGCATATAGTTGTTTGTAGTATCCTCCCATAGCCTCCATTATTTCTACAGTGTCTGTGGTTATATCCTGTCTCCCATTCCTGATTATATTTATTTGCATCCTCTCTCTGTCTCTCTCTTTTGTCATTCTAGCTAAGGGTCCCTTGATTTTGCTGATATTGTCTGGTTTTGGTGATTTTCTCTATTATTTTCATGTTCTTAATTTTATTTATTTCTGCTCTAATCTTTGTTATTTCTTTCCTTCTGTTTGGTTTGGCTTTAGTTTGCTGTCCTTTCTCTAGTTCTTCCAGGTGAACAGTTAATTCATCAATTTTTGCTCTTTCTTCTTTTTTAATATAGGCATCTAAGGCAATAAATTTCCCTCTCAGCACCACCTTTGCTGCATCCCATAAGTTTTGATATATTGTGTTTTCATTTTCATTTCCCTAGAGACATTTATTAATTTCTCTTGTAATTTCTTCCTTGACTCACTGGTTGTTTAAGTGTGGTTGTTTTGTCTCCATATATTCATGAATTTTCTGGCCCTTCTACCTGTTATTGATTTCCAACTCCATTCCATTATGATCTGAGAAAGTGTCTTGTATAATTTCAATCTTTTTTAATTTATTAAGACTTGCTTTGTGACCCAGCATATGATCTATCCTTGAGAATAATCCATGAGCATTTGAGAAAAATGTGTATTCTGCTGTCATGGCATGTAATGTTCTGTAAATGTCTGTTAAGTCTAGTTCATTTCTTGCATTATTTAAAATCTCTGTTTCCTTATTAATCCTCTGTCTAAATGTTCTATCCATTGATGAAAGCAGTTAATTGAAGTCTCCAGCTACTATTGTAGGAGTTTATACTTCTCTCTTCTGTGTTGTCAATGTTTGCCTCATGTATTTTGGGGTACTCTGGCTCAATATATAAATATTTATGATTGCTATGTCTTTTGATGAATTGTTCATTTTATTAATAGATCGTGTCTTTCGTTGTGTCTTTTAGTTGTTTTACATTTTGAAGTCTAATTTTTTAATACATTCTGAGTCCTATTTTTTAATACATTCTGCCTGTCTATCTCTTGATTTGTGGGTTTAAATCATTAAAATTTAATGTTGTTGAAAGCAAAGGACAGAAATAAAAATTTTAGGTATGACACCCCAACCACTTGACCTGTATCTCAGAAAATACCATTATATACTTTTCTTCAAATTAATGAGAATTCTTGGAATTTGGTTGCTATATTCAATCCTTTTCATAGTTGCTGCTCAGAATACTCAGAGGAGGGGTTGACACTCATTCAAGGAAGTGACTTGCCCAAGGGCACACAGCTGGTATGTGAGAGTGTCAGAATTTGAACCCAGTCCAGGTTATTTTCATCTCCATTATACATAGGTGGAAACTAAGACCAAGAGAGCTTTCATTATGTACATTATCCTTCCCTACAGAGGGCCTTGCACAGTGCTTTGCAGGGGCTCTGTTTGAAATATGTAGTAAATCTAAGTCAGGATCTGTGTCTGGATTGAATGAATAGGTGCTAATCATCAGTTCAGATTCCTCTGGGAACACAGGAATCCCAGCTGCAGCTTGAGTTGCATGCAGAAGCTTGACCCTTGAACCAGGGAGGTCCCTCAGAGGAATGAGGAAAGAGTGAAGGAGATCAGTGAAGCAGAGGGTGAGGAGGTCAGAGGCTTCTTGTGAATTTGAGGCTCCAGGCTCTTGTGTGCAGTGGATGACCTGAGAGCCCTTGACATGCACAGACAGCCCACGACAACCTGATGTCTGAAGCAAAAGGCATTGACTTAGCCCTGGTGTTCTGGACTTGGATCCTAGCTCTACCCTAATGAGGACATAATTTCTGTTTTAAAGACCCAACAATCCTTTGTGGGTGGTCTAAACATTAAATCAACATGTGGCTAGGCATGTTTGTTTACTTTCATTTTTATTTTTAACAACTTTCTTTTAATTTCATTTTACAATTGTTAAACCTTCTACATCACCTTAAATTCAAATCTGTTGGGCGGGCCACGGTGGCTCAGCAGGTAAGAACGCTTGCCTGCTGTGCCCGAGTACCCGGGTTCGATTCCTGGTGCCTGCCCATGTAAAAAAAAAAAAAATTCAAATCTGCAATCTCAATAAAATTGCATTAAAAAATTCAAATCTACAAAGCAAGCTACATTCAGAAAAATTTAGGTTTCCTTATTATGCATTTTCTTGAATATATTCATCACCAATGAACACTTCAAAAATGTAATATTATTACTGTAAAGGCAGTACTTTCTTTTATAATTTTGGCTTTTGGATTTTCTATGTCATATCCTATTTTTTTCTCTTTTTACCTTTATTGATAATCTTCATTTATACACTATTCTCCAGAATGTTTTCTTTTTCCTATCTGATTGTAGTGCTCTCTTTGGTATGTCTTATAAAGCCCATTACTCAGTTGCAAACTCTCCCAGTAACTGCCTGAAAAGATTTTAAACTCCCCTTCATTTTTAAAAAAATATATTTTTATTGAGAAGTCTTCATACACATACAGTTCATCCACAGTACACAATCAATGGCTCACAATATCATCATAGTTGTATATTCATCACCATGACCATTTTTAGAACATCTGCATCACTCCAGAAATAGAAATGAGAAGAAAAAAATCACATATCCCATACCCCTTACCCCACCCTCTCATTGACCACTGGTATTTCAATATACCCAATTTTTTTTTACCCCTTATCCCCCCCATGTTTTATTTATTTATTTTTCATTGTTTTTTTACTCATCTGTCCATACCCTGGATTAAAGGAGTATCAGAGGAAAGATTTTCACAATCACACAGTCACATTGTAGAAGCTTCCCCTTCAAGAATCAAGGCTACTGGAACACAATTTAACAGTTTCAGGTTCTTCCCTCTAGTCACCCCAATATACCATAAAATAAAATGGGAAATCTATATAATGCATAAGAATAACCTCCATGATAACCTCTCAAGTCTGTTTGAAGTCTCTCAGCCACTGAAACTTTATTTTGTCTCATTTTTCTCTTCCACCTTTTGGTCAAGAAGGATTTTGCAATCCCGTGATGCCAGGTCCCTGCTCATCTTGCGAGTCCTGTCCCATGTTGCCAAGGAGACTTACACTCATGGGAGTCATATCATGTGAAAGACAGTGAGTTCCCTTGTTGAGTTGGCTTAGAGAGAGGGGCACATCTGAGCAATAAAAGAGGTTCTCTGGCAGTGACTCTAAACATAATTATAAGTAGGCTTAGCTTCTCCTTTGCAGGAATGAGTTTCATAGGGTCAAGCCCCAAGATAAAGCGTTCAGCCTATTGAATTTTTTGTCCCCATTGCTTGTGAGAACATCAAGAATTCCCCAGATGGGGAAATTTTTGTTTTGTTTTGTTTCAATTTCCAAAATATAGTGCTTCTGGATTTTTTTTTATGTAAACAAACATTCTTGATTTACTAATTTTCAGAGTAGTAAAACAAATACAGCATTTTCCTGGGAATGAAAAACTTGCTTGGTAGTTACTTCATTCTTTTTCTCTTTTTCAAAAGTGCATTTTGTAATGCCATCTGTTTTTCTCTAAATGAACATTTATTTTTTGACTGGACATTCTGGCCACACTGTGATATCATAAATCTCTTCTGTTTTTTTCTTCTCTTTATTTGTGAAACTGGAAAATGGATTCATTTGGGTTTTCTTCCTCACAAAGCCTTTCTGGTCTGTCTTTCCAGCCATTGCAGTTGCTAGTCTTGTCTCCCTGTCAGACTTTAGCTTTTTATGAAGGTGCTCAATGTCCTGAAGTGAAAGTAACTCGCCCCTGGGCTCCTCATCACTGTCTATTTCGATATATTTCCTCTTTTCAGTTTTCCCAGGGGTAATACTGAGTTTTTTCTTCCTTTAGGCTATGCAGATTTTCTGGAAGTCTTCTTGAGTTAAAACCTGCCTAGTGCTATGGCTGCAGCTTTGGTTTTCTACTCTTTCATGGGTATGCCGTTCAGCTTCTTGGAGATTTCTTGCTGTTCTTCATTGGAAGAGTGGTGCTCATCCACCCGTTCACTGTTGGCATCCTCCTCCTTGCTGATACTGGCACTTCCCAATAAATTTTCAGCATTTTCTTCCTCTTTCTCAACTTCCAGAACTTCTGCTCATGGAACGCAATCTTTAGCATCTAATTCTTCATATTTATGCACTCTTGCTTCAATCAAAGCTTCTGTACATTTACCCTGGAATATCTTCTACAACATCTGAGGATTTATCGTTCGGAAGAGCTGAATCAAAGCCCTAGCAGACATCATCACATTCTGATCTTTGTATGTTTTATACTGGGCCAGGTCTTGGAAAAGTTCTTCATTCATGGCCAGAGGATATCAAGCTGGTATCTCTTTTATACCACTGATTCCTACTGTCATGCCTTCACCAGAGTTCTTGTCGGTAACAAAACTGTTGGCCACAGTCATTAGAAACAATGGAATGATCTCTGGGGGTACCAGGTGATGAGATGCTTGTGTAATAAACAGTAGGATCTTTGTAACTTCTCTTTGGTGGGGTTGCAGAAACCTCTGCACAAAGGTATAGAAGTTAATGAGAAAAAGCTCATGAATTCCCACCAATCTCAGAATAAGGTTCGTGAGTATCATCTTCACTTTAAACCTCTCTATAGAGCTCTCTAGTTGCTATAGTAACTTTTCTGCAAAACCTGGGATCATGAATCAAGTGAATAACTGAAAAGTTAAACACTTATGGCTTTTTCTTCTTCTTTTGTTTCTTGAGCACTTCCATCACGTTTTCTAACCTTTTCTTGTATTTGGAGCTTTTCTTCCCTGTGGTATACTGTACTAGCAGGTTTCTTGTTGCTGGTCCTTCATCCTTGGATTCTGAGTCACTGTCCTCTTTCTTCTCTTCATCTTTCCCTAGGAAGAATGTCAAAGCAGCAACTAATATCTTGGTGACTTTGTAGAAACATGCAGTTGTGTTAACATTGACAGTTTTGGCATCATACAGATGTTTCTTTTATAGAATTCAATCATCACATCCAAAGATATTTTGGCTGCAGTTGCACTGCTATCTCTTAACAAACTGTACATGAAATTCTGCAATACTATATTCACTTTATTGTTCCTATGTTTTGCATTTATATTCTTGATATCAGTCACAATATGTGTACAAAGTCTTTCGCAGAAGTTATCATGGCAATGCAGAAGTTCAAAAAGAGTTCTAGAAAACTTGAAGGATTAATGAGATTCTTATTTCTCAGCAGATCAAACCTTTGCAAGATTTCATTCAAAGATCTGGATCCAAGACAGTGTGATTGTAAGAGAGCAGATCTCTCAGATCTTGAGGAAAGTTACTTAGATGTTATGGGAAGCAGTGACCAATCTGTGTCATAAAGATCACTAGCTCCACCAGTTCTTTGCTGGGATTATTTGGTTGTAATTTGAAAATCTCCACATTGGATTTGTAGTGATTATATTGCTGTAGAAACTCCTCAGTGTAGGCCAGTGGGTCCCGCTTGATCAGATTCTGCAACTGTGGCTGGTTGTTGGGTAGCTTGTTGTTGTCCCTGCTGGACATGCTGACCGCAGACTGGCTCAGCTGCGAGTGGTTCTCAGAAAACCTATACCACTTGGAATCCAGGTATGACTGAAAATAGCATGTGGGACCCCAAAAGGGGAAGTTTAATATTTTTTCCCAGTCCCCCAAAGAGACTTTGCAAATACTTTTTTTTTTTTTTGTATGCTGTATGGCAGGATCACAATTCATTATTTTCCATGTGAGTATCCCATTATTCAGCACCATTTGTTGAATTTTTTGTTTGTCTTGCTTGTTTGTTTGTTTTTTGGGAAGTGCATGGGCCAGGAGTCAAATCCAGGTCTCCCACATATAATTTTTCCTGCATACTATCTCATTTTCAATAACTTGCAAATTTCACATTCATTTGTTCTCCCCCATACAAAAATATTTTATATTTGTACATTTATTAATCATCATTGTCCACTCTAGGCATTCCTAAGTTATACCTTCTTAATCTTTATACTCTGCCTTTGATTCTTGTGTCGCACATGCCCCCAGCCCTTCTCACTCATCCATACTCACATTCAGCTTCATTCAGTATACTTTATATTATTGTACTACCATCAGATAGTATTGTATTATCCTTTTTAAAATGTTTATAGTCAGTCTTGTTGCACATTTTGTGTTCCTTCCTTCAGCACCAAATTTCCAGTCTCTACCCTCTTTCTATCACCTAATTACCCATGTTCTTAACTTTATCTCTCAAAGTTCACTCATTAATGTTAGTTCATGCTAGTGAGACCATACAGTATTTGTTCCTTTGTTTCTGGCTCATTTAACTCAGCGTAATGTCCCCAAGGTTCATCCATGTTGTTACATGCCTCATGACTTTATTCTATCTTACAGCTGCATAATATTCCATCATATGTATATACCACAGCTTGTTTCACCACTCATCTGTTGATGGACATTTGGACTGTTTCCATCAGTTGCCAGTTTTTTAAATATAGCTCTATACATTTATTTACTTCATTTATTTACTGAAAACTATATGTACATTTTTGCCAAGTACCAAAAGCATTTTGCAAAAATATAATGCAACCATATGATCCTGAAACCCAGTTGCTCAGTATATACCTGGAGGAGCTGAGTGTGGGGACACGAATGGACACTTGCACACTGGTGTTTCTGGTGGCATTGTTTGTGATCCACACTGAAGGGAGGTGTCCTAAGGGTGCAAGGACAGAGGAATGGAAGGGGAACTATGGTGTATACATAAAATGGACTACTGAGTGGCCACAAGAAGGAATGAAGTTGCGAGGCATGCAACTAGATGAATGAACATTAAGAGCTCTATTTTGAATGAAATGTCAGGAACAAAAAGACAAATATTATAACGCCTCAATTATAAGGACTAACTATAATATTAAAATTCTGTGAACTAAAGTTGAGAGTGTGGGATATCAGGTTGGGGCATACTGTGAAGGGTCCTAAATTGTAAGCTCTTAGAGCAGTCATATATATTCAAGAGATGTAATTGTTAATTCTAAATTCTCAGATACTAAGTTGTTTGTATATAACATGGTCCTTCCCACAAAATTTGGGTATTTATGTGACACCTGAGACTCAAGGTTAGAGCTCTGAAGTTATGAAAGTTAGCAGTACCCCATACAGGAACTATTTAAAAAGTTGTAAAAGGATCAGACATCAAGTAGAGATACGAATGAAGCTTATCTGGATAGGATTAGGTATATCAGAACACTGGGTACAGGATAATATCATCCATATTTTAAAACTTCACCTTCTATAGGAGACTAAAGGGTGAGATGTTTATTCGATGCAAAATTTATATTTCGTTGTGAAGAGATGGAAATAGCCAATATGTCCATCAACAGATGAGAGGCTAAACAAACTGTGACATTTACATAAGATGGAATATTATGCAGCTGTAAGACAGAATAAAGTTATGAAGCATGTAACAACATGGATGGACCATAAGGACATCATGCTGAGTGTGATTACCCAGAAAGAAAAGGACAAATACTGTATGGTCTCACTGACATGAACTGACATTAGTGAATAAACTTGGAGAATTTCATTGGTAACAGAGACCATAAGGAGACAGAAACAGGGTAAGACATTGGGTAACTGGAGTTGAAGGGATACAGATTGTGCAACAGGAATGATTGTAAAAACTCAGAAATGGATAGCACAATATTACCTAACTAATACGATTATGTTAAAACCCTGAATGAAGCTGAATGTGAGAATGATAGAGGGAGGAGGGCTGGGGGCACAAATGATATCAGAAAGAAAGATAGGTGATAAAGACTGAGATGGTATAATCTAGGAATGCCTAGAGTGTATAATGATAGTGACTAAATGTACAAATTTAAAAAATGTTTTTGCATGAAGAAGAACAAAGGAATGTCATTACTGCAGGGTGCTGAAAATAGATGGTAATTAATATTCTAAAATTTTACCTTATGTGCAAGACTAAAGCAAAAAGTGTTTATTTGGTACAAAATTTATATTTTGACTAGTGCATTTCCTAATATAACTTAGGTAGACAGCATAATTGAACACCATAAGTACATGGACCCTTGAGTAGGGCATGAGGTTTTGTTGGTTTGTCCAGAGTGATGCCCCGATAAATCCCAGAGTGAGTTGAACAGTGAATTAAAAAGTATTTGCAAAGTCCCCTTCAGGGAATGGTGACAAAGGGGGAAAATTCAACTTCCCGAAGTTGAATTCTTGATATTCTCACAAGCAGTGCAGACAACCAAAGCAATAGGCCAAGACCCCAATCTTGGGGTTTGTTCATATGAAACAACCCCACAAAGGATAGGTCAAGTCTACTTAAAATTAGGCCTAAGAATCACCCCCAAGAGAACTTCTTTTGTTCCTCAAACATGGCCTCTCTCTCCAGCCAACACAACAAGCAAACTCACTGCCCTCCCCCTTTCTACATGGGACATGACTCCCAGGGGTGTGCACCTTCCTGGCAACGTGGGACAGAAATCCTAGAATGAGCTGAGACCCAGCATCAAGGGATTGAGAAAACCTTCTCGACCAAAAGGGGAAGAGTGAAATGAGACAAAGTGTCAATGGCTGTGAGATTCCAAACAGAGTCAAGAGGTTATCCTGGAGGTTATTCTTATGCATTAAATAGAAATCACCTTGTTAGTTAAGATGTAATGGAGAGGCTGGAGGGAACTGCCTGAAAATGTAGAGCTGTGTTCCAGTAGCCATGTTTCTTGATGATGATTATATAATGATATAGCTTTCACAATGTGACTATGTGATTGTGAAAACCTTGTGTCTGATGCTCCTTTTATCTACCTTATCAACAGACGAGTAAAGCATATGGAATAAAGAAGAATAATAGGGGGAACAAATGTTAAAATAAATTTAGAGTGAAATGCTGGTGATCGGTGAGGGGGAGGGGTGGGGGTATGGTGTGTATGAATTTTTTTCTGTTTTCTTTTTATTTCTTTTTCTGAATAGATGCAAATGTTCCAAGAAATGATCATGGTGATGAATATGTAATTATGTGATGATATTGTGAATTACTGATTATATATGTAGAACAGAATGATCGAAAATTAAAAAAAATTAATAGGGGGAACAAATGTTAAACTCAAATTGAAATGCTAGTGATCAATGTAAGGGAGGGTAAGGGGTATGGTATGCATGAATTTTTTTCTGTTGTCTTTTTATTTTTTTCTGCATTGATGCAAATGTTCTAAGAAATGATCATGATGATGAATATGTAACTATGTAATGATATTGTGAATTACTGATTATATATGTAGAACGTAATGATCATAAGTTAAGAATGTTTGTGTAAAATGAAATCAGAAAGAAAGATAGGTGATAAAGACTGAGATGGTATAATCTAGGAATGCCTAGAGTGTATAATGATAGTGACTAAGTGTACAGATTTGAAAAATGTATTTGCATGAAGAAGAACAAATGAATGTCATTACTGCAGGGTGCTGAAAATAGATGATAATCAATATTTTAAGATTTTAACTTATGTGTGAGACTACAGCAAAAAATGTTTATTTGGTACAAAATTTATATTTTCAGTAGTGCATTTCTAATATAGCTTATGTAGACAGCTTAACACCACAAATACATGGAACATGAGATTTTGTTGGTTTGTCCAGAGTGATGCCCTGATAAATCCCAGAGTGATTTGAACAGTGAATAAAAAAGTATTTGCAAGGTCCCCTTCAGGGAATGATGAGAAAGGGGGAAAATTCAACTTCCCTGAGTTGAATTCTTGATATTCACACAAGCAGTGGGGACAACCAATGCAGTAGGCTGAGCCCCCAATCTTGGGGTTTGTTCATATGAAACTTAACCCCACAAAAGATAAGTCATGCCTACTTAAAATTAGGCCTAAGAGTCACCCCCAAGAGAACCTCTTTTGTTGTTCAGATGTGACATCTCTCTCCAGCCAACACAACAAGCAAACTCATTCCCATCCCCCTGACTACGTGGCTCATGACTCCCAGGAGTGTGGACCTTCCTGGCAACATGGGACAGAAACCCTAAAATGAGCTGAGACTCAGCATCAAGGGATTGAGAAAACCTTCTCGACAAAAAGGGGGAAGAGTGAAATGAGACAAAAAAAAGCGTTAATGGCTGAGAGATTCCAAACAGAGTCGAGAGGTTATCTTGGAGGTTATTCTTACACATTAAATAGATGTCATCTTCTTTGTCAAGATGTAATGGAGAGGCTGGAGGGAACTGCCTGAAAATGTAGAGCTGTGTTCCAGTAGCCATATTTCTTGAAGATGATTGTATAATGATACAGCTTTCACAATGTAATGTGTGATTGTGAAAACCTTGTGTCTGATGCTGCTTTTATCTACCTTATCAACAGATGAGTGAAACATATGGAATAAAAATAAATAATGGGGGGACAAATGTTAAAATAAATTTAGATTGAAATGCTAGTGATCAGTGAAAGGGAGGGGTAAGGGGCATGGTATGTATGAAATTTTTTCTGTTGTCTTTTTATTTCTTTTTCTGAATTGATGCAAACGTTCTAAGAAATGAACATGTTGATGAATATGCAAATATGTGATGATATTGTGACTTATTGATTATATATGTAGAATGGAATGATCATAAGTTAGATGTTTGTGCTTGTTTTTTGCTGTTTTTTTAAAAATTAAGAAAAGAATGTTTGTGTTTGTTGTTATATGTTTTTTTTTAATTTAAAAAACTTCCCCATTTGGAGAATTTCTGATATTCTCACAAGCAGTGAGGACAACCAAATCAAAAGGCCAAGCCCTCGATCTTGGGGTTCTTCCCTATGAAACTTATTGCTGCAAAGGATAGTCTAAGCCTACTTAAAATCAGGCCTAAGAGTTACTCCCAGAGAACCTCTTTTGTTGCTTAGATGTGGGCTATCTCTCTAAGCCAACATGGCAAGTGAACTCATTGCCTTCCCCCATCTACATAGGACATGACTCCAGGGGTCTAAATCTCCCTGGCAACATTGGAAAGAAATCCCGGGATGAGCCAGGACCAAGCATCAAGCAGTTAAGAAAACCTTCTCAATCAAAAGGGAGAAGAGAGAAATGAAACAAAATAAATGTCAGTGGCTGAGAGATTTCAAACAGAGTCAAGAGGTTATCGTGGAGGTTATTCTTATGTATGATATAGATAGCCCCTTTTTGGTTTATGGTGATTTGGTGTGATTAGAGGGAAGTACCTGAAACTGTACAGCTGTGTTCCAGTAGCCATGCTTCTTGCAGATGATTGTATAATAATATAGCTTTTACAATGTGACTATATGGTTGTGAAAAACTTGTGTCTGATGCTCCTTTTTTAAAATTTTTTAATTTTATTTTTTTAAATACCAAAAAACACCAAACAAATGCAAACATTCCTATTTTGATCATTCCATTCTACATATATAATCAGTAATTCACAATATCATCACGTAGTTGCATATTCATCATCATGATCATTTCTTGGAACATTTGCATCTATTCAGAAAAAGAAACAAAACAGAAAAAAAAATTTATACATACCATACCCCTTACCCCTCCCTTTCATTGATCACTAGCATTTCAAACTAAAATTATTTTAACATTTGTTTCCCCTATTATTTATTTTTATTCCATATGTTCTACTTGTCTGTTGACAAGGTAGATAAAAGGAGCATCAGACACAAGGTTTTCACAATCACACAGTCACATTGTGAAAGCTGTGTCATACAATCATCATCAAGAAACATGGCTACTGGAACATAGCTCTACATTTTCAGGCAGTTCCCTCCAGCCTGAAGTCTCCATTACATCTTGAAAAGCAAGGTGATATCTGATGCTTCTTTCATCTAGAGTATGGACAGATGAGTAAAAAACATGGATAAAAATAAGCCAATAGTAGTGGGAACAAAGGTTAAAATAAATTGAGTAGATTAAAATACTTGTGGTGAGCAGTCTCACCACCCTCCCCCTCTCTACGTGGGACATGACTCCCAGGGGTGTGGACCTTCCTGGCAACGTGGGACAGAGATCCTGGAATGAGCTGAGACTCAGCATCAAGGGATTGAGAAAAACCCTAGAATGAGCTGAGACTTAGCATCAAGGGATTGAGAAAACCTTCTGGACCAAAAAGGGGAAGAGGGAAATGAGACAAAGTGTCAATGGCTGAGAGATTCCAAACAGAGTCGAGAGGTTATCCTGGAGGATATTCTTATGCATCAAGTAGATATCACCTTGTTGTTCAAGATTAGTGGAGAGGCTGGAGGGAACTGCCTGAAAATGTAGAGCTGTGCTCCAGTAGCCATGTTTCTTGAGGATGATTGAATAATGATACAGCTGTTACAATGTTACTGTGTGATTGTGAAAACCTTGTGTCTGATGCTCCTTTTATCTACCTTGTCAACAAAGGAGTAGAACATATGGAATAAAAATAAATAATAGGGGGAACAAATGCTAAAATAAATTTAGTTTGAAATGCTAGTGATCAATGAAAGCGAGGGGTAAAGGGTATGGTAGGTATAATCTTTTTTTTTCCTTTCCTGTGCTTGTTTTATTTCTTTTTCTATTGTCTTTTTCTTTTTCTGAATTAATGCAAATGTTCTAAGAAATGATGAATATGCAACTGATGATATTGTGAATTACTGATTATATATGTTGATGTTTTATTTGGTTTCTTAATTTTTAATTAATATATAAATTTTAAAAAAATAAAAAAATACTTGTGGTGAATGAGAAGAAGGGGTAAGGAATATGATATGTATGAGCTTTTTCTGTTTTCATTTTTATTTTTTTTTCTGGGGTGATACAAATGTTCAAAAAAATGATCATGGTGATGAATACACAACTATGTGATGATATCGTGAGCCATTGATTGTATACCATGTATGGAATGTTTACATGTCAAGAATGTTTGTTAAGTTTTTACAATAAAAATATTTTAAATATATAATGTATAGCATGATACAAGTATGCAACCAAGTGTAATATGTATACCATGATCCAAGCCTATAAACCATGCCTGAATTTTCTCTTTCTCAGCAAGCTGATCATAGGGAACTCCTCATGAGGCCATAGTTAGGGCCTCCAAAGGAGAAGGTAATGTGGCAGGAGTGGGGTCATGGACACTTTGGCCACTTCCTCCTATAACTATTTATGCCCTCAAGTTCTACTCAAGCCTGATCTCTATATATACCACTTCCATTTGATGATGGAGTGGTGCTATACAGACCCATCTTTATGGCTTGGTGGGTCAGAAAACACCCATGTTGGGCAACTCAGGTCTCATGTAATTTGGTAGCTCATCATTAAGCACTTGGTCTTTACAGGCCAAATGTTGTTTCTTAAAGGGAGGGTAGCTATCTGCAGAGGATGGTGGAGGTTTGCTTCTAAATCGTGAGGGTTTGTGCTGTGATTCACCATGGCATCCTGGCAATGGATCTGAACTGCTTCTCTATTTGCCATTGACACTTATAGACCACTGGATCTGCTGGATCATTTGGCCCAATTAGCAGAAGAGCTTCCATGGCAGTCTTGACAATTGTTTTTGAAAGTGTTGTTGGGTATAGAATTCATGGTTGGCAGTTTTTCTCTTTCAGAATCTTAAATATATCATACTGCTGCCTTGTTACCTCCATGGTTTCTGCTGAGAAATTTTCACATAGTCTCATTGAGCATCCTTGTATGTGATGGATTGCTTTTCTCTTGCTGTTTTCAGAATTCTCTCTTTGTCTTTTTTTGTGAAGAATACATAAATATGGATACGAAACTAAATAAGGGAGGTCAGAGACTCTTTTCAACCTTGCCTCATGGCTTCTGGCCAAAGCAATGAAGTGTCATGGAAAGTATTGTGTGGTGATGGCATAGGAAGGGATGTCAGGAGGAGAAAGGAAAAGCAGTACCCCTTGATAAGGAGGTGGGAGGAGATGGACATGGGGAAAGCCCTGAATGAATTCTTCACCAAAGGCCAATTTCAGAGGGGAGCAGAGTTGGGGGTGGAGGAAGTCGGGATTACAATCTATTCTTCAGTCAAGAGTGGTAGTGGAGAATGGGGAAAGGATGATGACTTGTAATGGGGTAGTCATTTAAGACTTAGAAAAGAAATCAGGGGGTGCAGATGAAGCACCCCCACACACCCAGCAGTAGTCTCACAGGCTGTGACCTAAAACCTTCACATCTATTCTTAGTAGCCACCCCAATCTGGAGGGCTGTTGTAGGGAGAAAAGGAAGGAAGAAGGAAGGGAGAGAAGGCAGAGACCCCAGGCCATGCAATCGGCAGCAAGGTGACTATGTGATGTGTCTTTTCACAGTTGGCTTAGATGTGCCTCACTAGTTCTGATAGGAGCCAATTTAAATGTACTTTCTTGATCCCAGTTTGATTATGTGGACTGTAGTTACACTTGACAGTATGATTGGTTATAGCACAGCTTAATATGTTTAAACAATTTCCAGACTTGAGACAGTTTACAGACCCTTTAACTTGTGCAGTGAGGGCTATTATGGTGGGAAAAGCCAAGTGGAAGCCACTAGAACTGCCCCTACCTAGCAAAATAGTAAATCAGAAGCAATACCGGATTTATGGAGGGATGGCAGAGATTACTGCCACTCTTAAGGCCTTGAAGGATGCAGGGGCAGTGATTCCCACCACATCCCCATTCAACTCTCCCATTTGGCCTATGCAGAAAACAGATGGGTCTATTCTGAAGAGATTTAATGTGTTTCCGGTTATATGCAGGACAGTTGAGTATTGTTAGGTGAGAAAAAAATGTGTTTTATTGTTTTTTATTTAGAAATTACATATTGTTTAAGGTGATGAGTATAGCTGCCAAGTTGACAAGGGGTAGACTGTCATGGTCAGGTTCATGTGTCAACTTGGCCAAGTGGTAGTACCTGTTTGTCTGATTGGTGATGTGTTGGCCTGTCTTTTGCTATGAGGACATTTCATAGAATTAAGTCATGATCATGTCGGCTACATCCACAGCTGATTCCATTTGTAATCAGCAAAGGGAGTGTCTTCTTTAATGAGTAATGATTAATCTAATCACTGGAAGCCTTTTGAAGGAGGATTGAGAAGAGACATGTTCTCTTCGTGCTTCAGCCAGCAAGCCTCTCCTGTGGAGTTCGTCCAGGCCCTCCATCAGAGTCATCAGCTTCACAGCCTGCCCTATGGATTTTGGAGTCTATGTTCCCATGGTTACATGAGAATTTTATATTTTATAAATTTTATATTTATGAGTATTTCCTGTTGATTCTGTTTCTCTAGAGAACCCTAACTAATACACTGCCATATTAAATAGTTATTCATATTTGAATAAGTATTACATGATTGAAAGGGGTTGTATAGAGCCATATATCACACCAATTAACCCCGCAAGTATAAATAAGTTCTTGCTTAAACTACCTCAAAGACATGAATCTTGTACAAAGAGTTTATAGTATTGGGTATAGGGGGAAAACTACTATTGCATGTATGGGTTATGTTTAACAGGAACACATCAACAGTACCACAGCAATACCAGGATTAATAATGGGGTGGGGGTGGGGAGACAAGAGTTAAATGGAGGTTTGGACTTTCTATTTGTTAAGGGTGTGTTTATTTGTTATTTGTCTCTTAGGAGCAATGAAAATTGTCTAAAATTGAGTGGTGATAATTATACAACTAAGTGAGAATAATGTGAGTCATAGACTGCTGACTTTGGACATTATACATGATGCCCAAGGGTGGAGGTGGCTGAAGGATACACTGACTGAGAAGTAGAATGGTGAAATGTGGTGTATGCATATGATGGAATATTGTGCAGTTACAGATGGAACAAAATCATGAAGCATGCAATGATGTGAATGAATCTGTGGGACATTATGTGATGCAAAATAAGCCAGAAACAAAAAAGCAAATATTGTATGGTCTCATTTAGAAAATATTTATAAGAAAATTGGGGCCTAGATTGTAAGCTCTTATAGCAGTTAAATTAAGTCTGGAACAGTAATTGCTATTTCTAGATTTTGAGAGGCTGTACTATATATGTATAAGCTGGTATTTCTCTGGAAATTTCAGTACCTGTGTTACACCTAAGACTCAGAGTAGGAGTTCTGCAGTTCTGGAGGTCAGCATTACCATATACAACTGTTAAAGAAAGTGAAAAAGAGATCAAGCTTCACTTTTTCTCTAAGCTTAACTCTGTAAGTGAAACCATTAACCTGCCCCCTACATGGGACATGACATCCAGGGGTTAAAGTCTCCCTGGTGGTGTGGGAGATGACACCCAGGTATGAACCTGGCCCTGGCATTGTGCAATCAGTTATGCCATCCTGACCAAAAGGTGGAAAAAAAGTGTAACAAGTAAGTTATCAGTGGCAGAGAAAGTTCAAATAGAGTTGAGAGGTTACTCTGTAGGTCACTCTCATGCAAATTACAGTTAGAGCATTGTTACCTATCATAACTTGCCAACCCCCAACCAAAACCATTCCTGCCAATCCTAAAGAACACCTAGGACATTATGTAAGACTCTACAAAACTTCCATCTATTAGGATAACTTTCCAGAAACCTACAACCTCCAGATGAGTCCCTGGACCAAATAAATCCTGAAATGCAGAGGGGCCAGCCTCTCCAGAACATCAACCTATCTCATATTTCAACAGCCCTTTCCAACACAAAAAATTAGAATGAGCATAGCCCAAATACCTCTAATGAGGGGGAGAAAGATCAAAGGTGACGGTGATGTTATAAAGAGAAGTTAGGGTTTAACAAATGAGTATGGGTACCGAATCATTATATTGTTATTTCTCTTAGTCTCCAATAACTTAGAGCAGCTAGAAGTAAAAACCTAAAATTGTGGAATTGTAACCCATATTAAACTTTGAAATCTGTTCTACAACTAATTGTTGTGCTGTACTTTTAAATTTACTGCTTTTTTGTAAAAAAAGAGGAGGAGTATAACAGAAAAGATAGGATTTAACAAATGAGCATGACTGCTGAATCATTATATTGATATTTCTTTTGGTCTCCAATGTCTGGGAGCAGCTAGAAGAAAAATTTTAAAAATCATGGAACTGTAACCTATATCAAACTTTAAAATTTCTTCTATAACTACTTTAAAATGTACTTGGAAATTTATTGCATTTTTGTAAAAATGTTCTAATTAACAATAAAAAATTTTTTAAAGTAACTAAAATAATTTTTAAATAGGAGAAAAAATAGAAGGAAGGAGGGAGAGAAAGAAAAAGAAAAAAAAGTGTTGGCAAAGTCCCTTGAGGGATGGAGAAAAAATATGGAACTATTAACCTTTACCATCAGGGAAATCCCTGCTACTATCTCAAACATTAGGGATTCTCAAGTCAATAGGCTAAGCCTTTAAACTTTTTTTAAAAAATATTTTTACTGATACAATTTGACATACAAACATTCCATACATGGTGTACAATCAATGGTTCACAACATCATCACATAGTTGTGTATTTATCATGATGATCATTTTTTAGAACATTTGCGTCACTCCAGAAAAAGAAACAAAAAAAGAAAAATGAAAAAACTCATACATACCCACCCCTCCCTCTCATTGACCACTACTATTTTCATCCACCCAATTCACCTTAACATATGCCATCCCTACTATTTGTTTATTTTCCTTCCATATTGTTTATTCATTTGTCCACATCCTAGACAAAAGGAGCATCAGACACAAGATCTTCACAATCACACAGCTACACTGTAAGAGCTATATCATTATACAATCATTATACAAACAAGGCCACTGGAATACAGCTCACCAGCTTCAGGTACTTCCTTCAAGCCACTCCAGCACACCACAAACTAAAAAGGGATATCTATACAATGCGTAAGAACAATGCCCAGGACAATCTCTCAACTCTGCTTGAAATCTCTCACCCATTGACACGTTATTTTTTTCTCATTTCTCTCTTTCCCCTTTGGTCAAGAAAGCTTTCTCAATCCCTTGATGCCAGGTCCTGGCTCATCCTAGGATCTCTGTCCCACATTGCCAGGGAGATTTATACCCCATGGAGTCATGTCCCAAGTGTGTGGGGGGAGGGGCAGTGAGCTCACCTATCCCATCAGCCTAGAGAGAGAGGCCACATCTAAGCAATAAAGAGGCTTTCCAGGGGTGACTCTCAAACCCAATTCAAAGTAGGCTTAGCCCATCCTTTACAGGAATAAGCTTCACAGGGGCGAACCCTAAGATCAAGTAAGCCCTTAATCTTGAGGCTTGCTTTTGTGAAGCTTATTTATGAGGTAAAGAAGCTAAGCCAAGCCTACCTATAGGTATGCCTAAGAGTTACTTCTGAAGGACCGTTTTGTTGCTCACATGTGGCCTCTCTCTAAGCCCAACTCTGCAAGTAAAATCATTATGCTCCTTGCTTTGTAGATACACGACATCCAGGGGTGAAAATCTCCCTGGCAACATTGGATATGACTCCCAGGGATGAGACTGGCCCTGGCACCATGGGATCAACAATGCCCCATCTGTGCTGGTTTAAAAGGATGTATGTCCCCTAGAAAAGCCATGTTTTAATCAAAATCCCATTTCATAAAGGCAGAATAATTCCTAATCAATACTGTATGCTTGAAACAGTAATCAGATCATCTCCCTGGATGATGTGATTTAGTCAAGAGTGATTGTTAAACTGGATTAGGTGATGACATGTCTCCACCCATTTGGGTGGGTCTTGATTGGTTTATTGGAGTCCCATAAAAGAGGAAACATTTTGGAGAATAAGAGATTCAGAGAGAGCAGAGTAGAAAGACATAACCACGAGAAGCAGCGTCTCCCAGCCAGCGACCTTTGGAGATGAAGAAGGAAAATGCCTCCCGGGGAGCTTTATGAAACAGGAAACCAGGAGAAGAAGCTAGCAGGTGATGCTGTGTTCGCCATGTGCCCCTCCAGATGAGAGAGGAGCCCTGACTGTGTTCACCATGTGCCTTACTAGTTGAGAGAGAAACTCTGACTGTGTTCACCACGTGCCTTCTAACTTGAGAGAGAAACCCTGAACTTCATCAGCTTTCTTGAACCAAGGTATCTTTCCCTGGATGCCTTAGATTGGACATTTCTACAGATTTGCTTTAATTGGGACATTTTCTCATCCTTAGAACTGTAAACTAGCAACTTATTAAGTTCCCCTTTCTAAAAACCATTCCATTTCTGGTATATTACATTCCAGCAGCTAGCAAACTAGAACACTATCCTGACCAAAAGTGGGGGAAAAATTGTAACAAATAAGGTATCAGTGGCTGAGAGAGTTCAAATAGAGTCGGCAGGCTGCTCTAGAGGCTACTCTTATGCAAGCTTCATCTAGACATTCTAGCTATCATGGTTTGCCAACCCCCAACCAAACCATTCCAGCCAACCCTAAACTCCTTGGGCTTTATCTGAGACTATACAAAAGTTCCATGCACTATGATTACTTTCCAGAAACCTACAACCTCCAGATGGGTTCCTAGGGCAGATAAGTCCTGAAACCCAGAGAGGCTAGGCTCTCCAGAACATCAACTAGTTTCATCCCCCATCCCCTTATATTTGACAATCCTTTCCAACATGAGAAATACCCTAAAGGACTGGAAGAAAGATCAAAGGATATGGTGGAGTTATAACAGAGAAGATAGGATTTAACTAATGAGTATAACGGCTGAATCATTATATTGATATTTATATTAGTCTCCAGTGTCTTGGAACAGCTAGAAGGAAAAACCTAAAATTGTGGAACTATAACCCATACCAAACTCTGACATCTATTCTATAACTAATTGTTGTGGTGTTCTTTGAAATTTATTGCTGTTTTGTATATATGCTATTTTTGTGACCCAGCATATGGTCTATCTTTGAGAATGATCCATAAGCACTTGAGAAAAAGGTGTATCCTGCTGTTGTGGGGTGTAATGTCCTATAAATATGTGTTAAGTCTAGCTCATTTATTGTAATATTCAAATTCTCTGTTTCTTTATTGCTCCTCTGTCTAGATGTTCTGTCCATTGATGAAAGTGGGGAATTGAAGTTTCCAACTATTATGGTAGATGTGTCTATTTCCCTTTTCAGTGTTTGCCTCAGGTATTTTGGGGCATTCTGGTTCGGTGCATAAATATTTATGATTGTTGTGTCTTCATGTTGAATTGTTCCTTTTATTAGTACATAGTATCCTTCTTTGTCTCTTTTAATTGTTTTACATTTGAAGTCTAATTTGTTGGATATTTGTATGGCTACTCCTGCTCTTTTTTGGTTGTTATTTGCATGAAATATCTTTTCCCAAACTTTCACTTTCAACCTATGTTTATTTTTGGGTCTAAGATGTGTTTCCTGTAGACAGCATATAGAAGGATCCTGTTTTTTAATCCATTTTGCCAGTCTGTGTCTTTTGATTGGGGAGTTCAATCCATTAACATTTAGTGTTATTACTGTACGGGTAGTACTTTCTTCTACCATTTTGCCTTTTGGATTTTATATGTCATATTTAATTTTCCTTCTTTCTACACTATTCTCCACACCTCTTTCTTTTGTGTTTTCGTACCTGTATCTAGTGCTCCCTTTAGTATTTCTTGCAGAGCTGGTCTCTTGGTCACAAATTCTCTCAGTGATTTTTTGTCTGAAAATGTTTTAATTGCTCCCTCATTTTTGAAGGACGATTTTGCTGGGTATAGAATTCTTGGTTGGCAGTTTTTCTCTTTTAGTAATTTAAAAATATCATCCCACTGTCTTCTCGCCTCCATGGTTTCTGCTGAGAAATCTACACATAGTCTTATTGGGTTTCCCTTTTATGTGATGGATTGCTTTTCTCTTGCTGCTTTCAAGATCCTCTCTTTCTCTTTGACCACTGACTTTCTGACTAGTAAGTGTCTTGGAGAACTTCTATTTGGATCTATTCTCTTTCAGTTATGTTGCACTTCTTGGATCTGTAATTTTAGGTATTTCATAAGAGTTGGGAAATTCTCAGTGATAATTTCTTCCATTAGTTTTTCTCCTCCATTTCCCTTCTCTTCTACTTCTGGGACACCCACCACATGTATATTTGTGCACTTCATATTATCATTCAATTCCCTGAGTCCCTGTTCATATTTTTCCTTTTTTTCATAATTTTTTTATTAATTAAAAAAAATAGAAGAAAGAAACACAAATATTCCCAACATATACACCCAAAAATTCACAATATCATCACATAGTTGCATATTCATCATCATGATCATTTTCCAGAACATTTCCATCAATTCGGAAAAAGAAATAAAAAGACAACAGAAAAATAAAACAAAAACACACACACACAAATTTTACATACCATACCCCTTACCCCTCCCTTTCATTGATCACTAGCATTTCAAACTAAATTTATTTTAACATTTGTTCCCCCTATTATTTATTTTTATTCCAT
>PVIY010017343.1:0-49648 GCA_004026745.1 Myrmecophaga tridactyla
TTTATCACAAATCTCTAGAGTTTGTAGAGGGCTAAAGTTTTTATATTGCAAGGCTTTGAAGGGGGCCTGGATGAAAGCTAGGACCTCACATTCTAGGAGTTCCCTTGCCGTCTCTGATCTCCAATTCCCCATTCCTAAAACTGGGACAAATCACTGTTGATGGTTAGACTGGTGGGGAGAAAAACAATTTATCAGGTATTTCAGAATTTCTCTGAATATTTGTATAGCATGACCACCTACCCCCAAAGCTCCCTCTCTGAGAATCAGTTGTGCGTCCTTACTCCAGGCCACAAGTTGAAAACCAGGTGCGACCTGAGTCATTGGTCAGAGTGTGTGTGAGCATGTGGCCGAGGGGAAGTCCCCTCCTGCTCAGACTTGCTGAGATGTCAAGAGCTCTGTTTAGAAATCTGGGGCTTCCCAACCAGAGCACTTTCTATAACACACGGCACTTCCTCGAACTGCGTGGTTGAGGTGGGCATGACCTGGAGGGTTGGGATCTGTTCAGGAGACTTTCTGACCCGTTGGCATCAGCTTGTGGCTCCTCCATAGGCAAAGGAGGGGGGCACAGAGGGGCAGCTCTGGGCCAGACTGAGAAGAAGGTATGGTTTTCTCCTCTCAGCCTTTCTGCCTACATCATTCATATCTGCTAGGACTGCCTTTGCTTGCACCTAATAGAAGCCAAGCATAGTGTCTGGTTCAGGCCAGGTGGGACCTCCAGGCCAGATCAGAGTGGGGCAGACCGCAGAGAAGACACTGACATAGGTGAAGATGACGTGCTCCTGCTTTCAGAGGCTTTTTATATCTTTGCTAGCTCAACTTAAAATCAGCCCTCTTTACTCAATTCCGTTTCAGTTTCCTTTGTAGCACTTATCACCACCTGACATTATATGACTTGTTTACTTGTTTGTTGTCTGTTTTGTCACCTCTTCTCCCCCGTTCCTAGAACAATGCCTAGCACATAGTAAGTGCTCAATAAATAAGTTTTAACTAAATAAATACATTTCATTTGAAAGTTCTCCACTTCATGAGGAAGGCAATGCAAAGAATTCATGTTACACATGGAGAAACTGAGGTCCAGAAGGGGTTGGCATGTGAGAGGTAAGGGTAGAGAGGCCTTCGACATGCCTCTGTCATGTGTCCTGGATTTGTAACGCATTATCTGGGTCTCTGCCCAGAAATTTGATAAACTACTTAGGGATAAGCAAAAAGGGTGATAATAAGAAAAAGAGAGAATAAATCACTCCTAACAAAGAAACTGGAAAGGTAAGAATTTAGAAACCAGTGGCCTGTGGGTTGGGCTAAGTAGGGTGACACTATCATGGGGCAGGTGGCTTTTTGGTGCCCTTCAATTCCATCACTACTCCTGCTATTTACTCTCCCCCTGCCTGGGTAGGTAGTGAGCTCCCCATCACTGGAGGTATTCAACCAGGGGCTGGATGACTACTTACAGAGTATATCTCAGTTGGAGAGTTCTATCTGTAAGAGTTCTTCCTTGTAAGAGAAAGCAGGCATGCTACGCACAGAAAGAAGAGACGCTGCCTTATCAGCTTGTCCCCCAATGCCGACACAAAATGGGTTTGTTGTGCCACCTGGTGGACATGCTTTAAAACTACAGGCCTTTCCACGGAGCGAGGCTGCATGTCCCCAGGTGGGCAGTGAAATCAGAATAGAGGCTCTAAAGTTTCACAAGGCCCTGCATCAGCTCCCAAGGGCTCAGGGCCAGGCACCAGCAGGTTTCAAAGAGGCCCCTATGTCAGGGAGGATTTATAAGGAGACTCAGAGTGTCGGCGGCATTTTGGAGGGGACACATCTTCCAAGCCTTATCCCAGAGTCCTGGAATGACGAACTGGGAGGCCACCCGGGAGAGGGCAGGAGGAGGCACATTTGTGCGCTCTTCTCATCTTTGTATTTGGGAGTTCCCAGTGAGCTTAGTTCTGCATGAGCCTCCAGCAAACCACTAATATTAAAAATAATGGTAACCTTTTAAAAAAATTTTGTCCCAGGCACATCATATTTTGAAGATTTTTGTCTACAGAATGGCCTATTTTCATTATCTTTATTATATTATTATTTATCTTTATTACCTTATCACATCATTTATCACCGCGGACCTTTGCCACTGCCAGTGAGAAGCTCTGATGAACTCCACCCATTCATGTGACCACAAGGAGTTCATTTAATTTGGGCAAGAGCGAAGACATTTGAAAGCTCAAATGTAGGGTTCTCTCCAAACTGTCTGAAATACAGCAAAAAGCTCCAGCCCTACCCGGCCCCTGGGGGAACCGCCCTCGGTCCTGAGACCCCATCCCAGACCCGCTGCGCCTCTCACCATTTCTCCTTTTGGTTTCACTTCACTTCTCTGAGAAAAGAGTATAGTTATAAGAAATGGTTCACTCTCACCCTGGATCTGGTCAGAGGCCGGCTGGGTCCTGAGGTCTGAGTGGCAGGGAAGCCCCCAGGGCTTTTTGGTACAGGTCTGGGCGGTAAACAATCAAAGGCTCCCTGGGGACCAGCTTCAGGTACATTTTTTCCCCAACAGCATCAGTTGTCCGTGAGCGGCTTATGTGCAAGTGGTACTTCTGAGAGTTTCCCATGCTCCTCCTGTTGGGTCAGCCACGGGACAGCCCTTCCCGATGGCTCCCTATTCACCCTAGTGAGCCGGGCCTGATCCCCCCACGGACCCCAGGGCCCCCTTTACCCTCCCTCAGAGACAGGCCTCAGCAGCTGGCCCCGCCCCCATATCCTCTGCATTCTCCTTGAGCCCTCTAGACTCAAGGATCAGGCGGCCCTGCTGGACCCCCAGACCCTCCCAAAGGGGAGGGGGAAAGAGAGCAGAAGCCTGTAGGGTCCTCCTTAGGGACTCTATCCCTGGCACCTCCCAAGCAGCGTTCACCAGTGTCCCCCACTGTCCCCAGTGGGCATGCCTCATTCCACCGCCCCCTGGGGACTGCGAGGGTCTCTTCCCCCACGGATGCATGAACTTTCCGAGGGCAGGGCCCCGTCCCCTTTGTAGGCCCATCCTTCAATCTATGAGCAATTAACTTACCAGGATTTTGGAATTTAAAGATCATGATTAGAATATTTTTCAAATTTGCACACATAACTTTTAGAAGAACCCATTTTAAACTCCCAACCCCAGTTTTGGGGTTCTCCTACGGGTGGCTTCATCCAGTAGTTCCTCAGAGTGGCCGAGCCAGACAGGGAGCCCTGACACCCAGCGTTCAACAAGGCTCTTTCTCCACCAGCGCCTCCTTGCCAGCTGCCCAGATTCCAGACTGTTCAGAGGCCCAAGATGTGCGCTGTAAATGTGCATGCTTCCTGCGTGTCCATGTGAAAGTTTTGAGGAACACATTAGTAGAAAAAGTAGAGGAAGAAGCCAGGAAAGGCCACAATGCTAGTGTCCTCTGTCCCCAACATCAGCTCAGGCTTCCTGCTGTAAAAGCCCGTGTTGTGGCAGGACCACCAGGATTAAAGAAAGTGCCAGATCTGGAACTTTCCTGAGCGGGGAAAAGACTTTGTCTGCAAGAATCCATGTGACAAAGAAGATGGAGCCTACCAGAGCTGTGTTCGTGGGTTAAGGCTGCAAACAGCTTGACAGTGACGTGTCATTTGTCTCATTAATGAACTCTTTAATATACTCACTTTTCTCATGATTGTTTGCTGTTGACACTAATAGAATCTGGCAGAAAGAAAAAAGACGCAGTTGTCTACTTTTTAAAATTCTTGCTTTTTAAAATTCTTCGTGAGAAGATCCTTTTTAGATATACATAGTTTTCAGCAACCCACCACTTTCCTGTTGTATAAGAAATGGATGTAAATCTGGAGCCTCACCTGGCACCAGGTACACAGCAGGTGTTCAAGTAATGCTTGTGGAAAGGACTGAATGGGTCCCGATATTCCTTGCATCCAGGTGCCCATCCCCAAACAGGGCCTTAGGTGCCCAGGAAAATGGCGGAAAGGTTCACGCCAAGGCAGAGTGGAGAGTTCAGGAATCCGGGATGGTGGACTCTACCCCAAGCCCCGCCCCCCATGGCCCCAGATGTGGTCCAGGTGGTCCTAGCTTTAGGTGAGAGTCATCACCCTGGGTTAAGGTGGAGCCACTAGAATTTGCAACTGTGGACTACCATTAACACACCAGCAGGCAAATGTCAACGTCTTAACTGGAAGTGACCTATGAATCCATCTTTTGTGTACACCTCTTCATCTCAGACCCATTAGCAAGGCGCCCGGATGAGAAATCTTGAGGCAACACTAGGAGTCAGAAGCCTGGACCAGGCTGGCCGTGTGTCTGGACTGGGCAAGCCACTTCCCTGTCTGGACTGTTTCCTTATCTACACAATGAAGAAGATGGACAAGTTCATTTTGACAATCGCTCCCAGTCTAATTATGTCATTTAGGTTTGGGGAGAAGATAAGAAAAGCTAAAGGGCCTGGGGCAAAGTCAGGATGGAACTGTTTCAGAGGGAAGGAAAAAGGGGCCAAGGATTTTCCTACTCAACGGTTCCCTCCAAGGCCACCTGCCTTCCCTCCCACCTGCCGCCCAAGGGTGGAACTGATACAAAAGGGGCAGATCGAGGGCCCCAGACAGGACCAAGTCGGGAGTTTCCCTGCTTGAGAGCGGTCACATCTTTGAATTCCAAAGTTCAGAAACCCTTATCAAGTTCTCCCCTACAATGACTCAAGGCTGAGGTTCATTCAGAGACAGGGGGGTTTCCTGACCTGCTGGGGCAAGAGGTCAACGTGGTTTCCTCCTTCCCAGAAAGATGATGTGAATCCAAGAAGTTTTGTTTTTGATCAAGTGGAAACATTCCCTTCCCCTTCTCCGCCAACCTCACCTGGGGTGTCTGCAAGGACAGAGGCTCTGCCCCTTCGGCAGCTGACCCCAGCTGGTCCTTGGAGGTGGGGTTACAAAGAAGCAAATGGGACAGAGGCACTTTCACACTTGAGAGCAGGTTTTGGCTTTGCAGTCTTATTAGCATTATTAAACGCTCTAACATAGCAGGCACTTCATGAATATTGTCTTAATGAAGCGTTCTCACCACACTGTGAGGTCAGGTCAGGTCGAGAGTAACACCCCCAGTCTATAGATGAGAAACCTGAGGCTCCAGAGAGGGGAAACGACTTGCCCAAGATCACGCAGCAGGTAAGTGGCAGAGGCAAGATTCAAACACAGGACTGACTTCAGAACTTCTGTCCTTCTCCCCAACCTGCAAATCTGCAGTACTCCTCCCCAGTTCAGACCTTACTTCCTCCAAGAAGTCCTCCTTGGCTGCCCCTCCTGTCTGGGACACCCCCAGTCCTGAGTGGGCCTTGTCCTAAGCTTCCAGGTCTCCCTCCCTGCCCACAAGGCACATGTCTCCAAATAAAGCTCAGGGTCAGCAGCAGTGGTTCGTCCATCTCTCTCCAGCCTAGGACTGGACACACAGTAGGTGTTCAAGTAACACCTGAATGTATTGTTCAGGCCAAAGGCCCTGAGTGGGCACCATCTCAGCACTGTTAGGTGGGCTGAGAGCGGTACTCCAGGCCTTCTAGATCCTCTGGGGGTAGACTACATGGGGGCTAGGCTGGGCTAGCACACACAGCACAGGCCCTGCACCCTCAGGCCCCTCACCCCCTACCCCACCCCATTCCTTTTTTAGCCTTCTAATTTTTTTTTTTTTTTTTTTTTGCATCCACTTTCCTTCCTTAACGCTTTCTTTAATAGCTTCTTCTCACTTCACTTCTCATCCCTTATACCTCCTCACCCTTCTCCCTGGCCTGAACGCTTTCCTTTTTCTCACCCATTTTCTCCATCTACTCAGTTATCATTTTCTCCTTCCTTAAAACAACATCATTATTCCCCACCCCCACCTAGGGCAATGGGAAGCAAGCGTGGTTGGCCCTATGGGGCTTTGTTTTCCAAAGTGAGGCCACTGCTTTCTAATATGGCACCTTCGGGTATTAAACGAGGCATCAGCTCTGGGTAGAATGGGAGCTCCCGGCATGGAGAATCAAGTCTGACTGAATTTATGCTCCTTCCAGCCCCTCGGCATTACAGAGACCCCACAACCATGCAAGACAGCCCTGAGGGGCTGCTCTTGGATGCTCCACATTTCCTATACCCTCATTCTCCTGGGTAGTGGTGAGTTCTCTGGTCCCAGGAACAAGTTGGGTCTTACAGGAGCCTGTGTAAGGTGTAGAGTGAGACAGGCCTAAGCTGGAATCCCAGTCCTGTTACTGACAGCTGTGCATTTGTAGGCAAGTTCCAGAATCTTCCTTTGAGCCTCTGTATTCCCACCTGTGAGGCCAGGGTAAGAAAGCTTACTGGATGGCTATCTGGACAAAGGACACAAGGAAATGCCCAGCACAATGGAAGTTATTGTTACTTCGCCCATCCCGGGCAGGAAGTAGAACTGGGAGGCCCCACTGAGCTGATGTTCAGCTTACGTTGCCCTCCTCTCTCTGCCGCTCTCTTCCCCGATGCCCCCATCCCACCCTGCCATTTTCCTGAGCGGTTTTCGGGATCCATCCTTTTCTCTCTCAGCCTGGTGCCCCTCCCCAGTGGGCAGACAACAGCTGGCGATGGGAGAGCCGGTGGCCTCCAGGACAAGTTTGCATCCTCGAGAGCATATCAGAATCCTGGAAGGGCTTGTTGAAACGCAGCCTTCTGGTTCTGAGTTTCTGATTCTGCAGGCTTGGGGCAACGCTGAGAACTTGCATTTCTAACAATTTCCCAGCTGCTGCTGCTGCTGCTCTTCCAGGGGCCACCCTTTGAGAGCCACAGGTCGACACAGGCACAGACAGTGACAACTGAGACATTTAACGAAGAGTCCAGTCATCTCCCACCAGAAGCCGCCCAAGGAAACTTGGAAAGCTTTTCAGGGGGCACCCTGAGCCGCTGGGGCATGCCCTCCACAGGAGGCCGTGGGGGCAGGGGCGGGCATGAGGATCTCACTGTATCACAGTCTCAGGGTCACCAAAGGACCGAAAACCAAAGAACAAGGGTTTGGGCCAGGTTAAACAAACTGTTCATCAAAGACCCCCAGGGCAGAGGGGTAGGCTCTGGTCTCAGTTTGGGAAGCACCCAAACATCCCCAGAGCAATAAAGCAGGGAACAGCACTGGGTTCTGGAGAGGCACCCCCACTCTGCCAGCTACTCGGGGTGCCTCGCCTCAGTTACTCCATCAGAGGGTTCGTGTGTGAATTAAATGAGATAAAAATATATAGGGCCCTTAGCACAACGCCTGGCACCTGGCACATAGTAACCACTTAAGAAATGCCAAGGGTCATCATGGTTATTATTGCTAAGGTTGACAAAGCACTAATCCTTTTCTCCATTTCATGCGTCAGCCCCTGAGGATGATTTTCATGAGCATGCCCCTTGTACAGATGAGGAAAGCTGAGGATCAGTAAGAGACCTCAGTTTCCTCCTTCGGTAAATTGAAGGCATTGGGCTGCATGCCTTCTCAGTACCCAGCTACCTCTTCCAAGCTGGGCAGGTGCCAAAGGGTAGGGAGAGAAGAGTCGCCTCCCTGCAACCCCACTTGGCCGCAGGGCTGCCCTACCCAAAGGATGACACCATGCCCTGTCCTAGAGGTGAGAGCCCCCTAAGCTCTCGGCCCTCCCAGGTCCCCAGGCAGCTTTGAAGCCCCGAGACAACAGTTGTGATCCCGTAAGTTCAAAATCCAGCTGAGGAGTCCCACTGTCCCGGGAGGAGGAAGGACGTGCCATGCAGCCGCCTTCATGGGAGACTCAGTCCCCACCCCATCAGCCTGGAGTCCACCTGCCCCTCATGGAGAGACTTCCAGCATCTCATCTTTGAAATCCATTCTGTCCTGCCCCTGGTTCTCCAGCTGCTCCAGGATGCTGTCCTTGTCCCGGACCATCTTCCCCGGCGTCTTCAGAAATCTGGAATTCAGGCCACAGCTGCACATCAACCCCTGACTCAACTGCAGGGGGAGCCCGGCAGACCCCACCCCAGCAGCACTTCCCCTTTTCACCTTGGCCCCCAGGCCACTCACCTAAACAGGAGTTTTTGCCCAGGTTCTTTCTTAATGATGTTCAGCTTGTAGTAGTGGCGTAGGGCACGCGACATCTTCTCATAGGTCATGTTCACCCGGTTCTGGAAGGCAAAGCAGCCCACATCACCCTCCCACCTCTCACTCTGCTCCTTCCAGGCCTCAGTTTCCACACCTGGAAGCAAGCAGTTTGGACTGGGTGGCTTCTTAAGTCCCTCTGCCCAGGAATCTGTGAGGGTTTATGAGAGTTGCCTTGAGTTTTGAAGGAGAAAGACTAGGGAAAGTTTTGGGGAAAATAATTGGATGGCTCTCTCACCTACCTGACTGAGAACCTGAGGGGCGGGTGTGAACTGTGTGTCACTTTGAAATAGCAAATGTCAGAAGCAGCAACATATAAATATATATTAGCTGAAAACACAATCAGAGAGGCAGCAGGGGGGATGACATGGACGGCCTTGTCACCAGCTGTGTGACTTTAGCCAAGCCATTTTTTCATCTCTGTGGGAGGTGGGCAGTGCAGTGGAAGGGCAAACAGCCTGGGCTTTGGGGTCAATTTAAGCCTCAGCTCCACCACTAAGCAGTTGTGTGACCTTGGACAAGTGTCTTTACCTCTCTGAGTCTATTTCCCCCAGCTATAAAATGAGGATAGGAATATCCATCTCACAGGTTTGTTATGGATTAAATGAGCTAATCTGTGGAATCGTTCAGCACAGTGCTTGGCATAAAGCATGTGATTATTAAATGGAATCGCTGCTCCCCAGGGCCTGTTTTCCTCCCTGAAGGATGCAGGGACTCAATGAGATAAGGACTGCCCTGTCTTTAGTCATTTACATCTTTCCTTCTCCATTACTGAGAGTCAGTGTAACAGAGCGGGGCCCAGAACCCCTGGGGGACTCAAACCCCTGCTCTGTCACTTATTGGCTGCACACCCTTGGCAAGTTGTTAGCCTCTCTGTGCCTCGGTTTCCACATCTGATGATGCCCACCTCCCGAGTTTGCTGTGAGGGTTAAATATGTTAATACAGGCAAACTCTCAGAGCAGTGCCTGCCATCAAATGTTATAATACTTTACCAAATGCTACGTATTGCTGACTATCACTGATGTCCATCATAGTTTTCTTTAAAAGACTCATTTTTTTGGCTCAAATGAATTTTATTTATTAAAAAAGGGACACTTTCTTTATGTCACCATGTGCATCATGTCATTGACACGGTTGTTAAGTGTTTTTTACCCTAATTCTCACTGGAATAAATACCTAATTATTCAAGTTTGGGGTAAACCACCTACAATCACCTTGCAGACATTCGCTTGGGTGTGGGCGCTCCTGTCACTTCCAGCCCTGACATCTGATTCTTCCGTGGGACCAGAGACCTGGGACCATTCTCCTCACCACCCCGCAACATGTCCCATTCATGCAGACGTGCTTTAAAGTCTCGAATGCTAAGCAAAGGTGGGATTCAGCAATTAGAGGGCAAGATTCCCAAGTTCCAGAGACATTCCCCATCCACAGATAGCAACAGCCTTTTCTTCAGTATCTCCCGCCAATCAAACGAGCCTGACTCTTCCCCCTCTCTCTGATTCCCTGCCCGTCCCCTCCTAGAAACGTGGAGACCGCCCCACCCGCGGGACCCGAGGTTCACCTTGTGGTTTCCCCAGAGTCTGGCAAGCCCATTTGGATCCACAACTCGAAAGATCTTGGCGTCTCTGTCCTCCCACTTGATGTAGGGTTCATACCTAGTGTCGGAGAGGAGCTGGTACACATAGTCCCACAGCAGCCGGCAGTCTGCAATGCAGCACAGGGGTGCACGTGGGGCGCTTTGCTCGGACTAGGAACACAGGTGTTAGACAGGGCTTCTCAGGAACTTCGGGGCTAGAGCCCTGAAGGGCCCCGCGAGATGGTGAAGTCGACAGGATTAACAGAGATGGCCATTCACGGGGGCTCGCTGGCCCCTGTCCTCTCACTCGCTCCTCCTCTCTCTAGGAGGTGGGCGCCCCTACCCGTATCTGAGAGCCGAGGACCTGCGCTCAGGGAGGCTGGCCGTCCAAGGTCACCGAGCTCTAAGAGGGAGGGAGAGCAGGGAGCCCGGCCCCCAGGTCCCTCCAGGGCCCCCAGGTCCAGGCCTCAGCCACTTGGACCCTTATTAAATTAGGATCGTAACATCCGCCCCAGCGACACTCCTAACGATGAGGTTGGGGAAAATCAAAAGTGCCATCACGGAGGGCAGAGGGCAGAGCGGCTCAAGGACCCGGGCCTCTGGCTGGACAACTTCAGACAAGACACCCAACCTCTTCTGAGCCAGGCTTCCGCATAAGGGGGTGCGAGGTTAAATGATGTAATAGATGAAATACACTCATTACAGTGCCTGGTACTCTTAGGCACTCAAAGAACGTAAGCATTCATTTTTAGAAGATCAGATTTCTGGTTATTTCCAACCCAGAAGCCAGGCTTCTGCACCCTCTGTAGTGTCTTAGAATAAACACGGTGGCCGCACCATGGTTAGAAAATATCCATCAGAAAAGCGGGCAGCTTCTCTGTCCGTCTGTCTGGTTGTCAGTCCTCTAACAATGAATATGAGTGGAAGCGTAACACTTGGTGAGGTTCGAGGCTCTAGAGGCAGACTGCTGGGGTTCACACCCCAGCTCCTCTGCTAACTTGCTGTGTGATCTTGGGCAAATCACTTAACCTCTCTGTATCTCAGTTTCTTTATCTGTGAAATGGGGCCAATAACAGTACCAACCTCAAAGGGCTGTTGTGAGGATCAAATATAATGACTGAGAAAAGGCCTTAGAACTATGCTTGGTACATAATGAGACCCAATTATTAACAAATTAATTATGAGGTCCTGAAACATGTGACAACATGGATGAACCTTGAGGACATAATGCTGAGTGAAATAAGACAAACACAAAAGGACAGACGTTGTATTATTTCACTAATATGAACTAACTAGAACATGTAAACTCAGAGTCTTAAAATGTAGTATTTACGGTACCTTAAGACAGAGAAAGGGGAGCAGTTACCTAATATGCACAGAACTGTTAATGAGGTTGAACTTAAATGTTTGGGAATGGACAGAGGTGATGGTAGCTCATTATTGAGATTATAAGTAATCGTGCTGTATTGCAGATGATTGAAAGTAGTTGTTTAAAGTCATGTGCCTAAATAAGTTCTTGCATGAATTACTACAAATGTAAAAAAAAAAAATAGAGGGGCATATGGGGGAAAACATAGCTATCATAAACTATGGACTATAGTTAACAGTAATATTTCAGTATTCTTTAATCAACAGCAACAAATTTTCACACCAATACTTTGGGTCAACAACGGGGGTGGTGGGAATAAAGGGGTAAGTGGAGGATTTGGGTTTTATTTTTTATTCTTATGTATTCTTATGTTCTAGAGTAATGACAATGTTCTAAAATTGATCATGGAGGTGTCTGCACAAGTGTGTGGTGATACTGTGAGCCAGTGACTGTACAGGTTGGATGGTTAGTGTAGGGTGTGAATATATCTCAATAAAATTGGAAAGAAAAAAAAAAGGAAGAGATGATTGATACCTCTAATAACATGGATGGCTCTCTCAGCTTATATTAAGGGAAAGAAGTCAGGAGCAGCCAGATAAAAACAGCTCATACTGTATGATTTCATTTATATAAAGTTCAAGAACAGGCAAGACTAATTCTTGGTGAAAAAGACAGAAGGCTGATGGCTTGGAGTGGAAGGGAGGGAGGGTAATGGGCTGGGAAGGGGCTTAGGAGAAACTGCCAAGGCATTGGAATGTTCTACGCCTTGACCTGAGCAGGGGTTATGGGTGATATAACTGTAACATTCGTGAAGCTATACCATGATTTACTGTGTGCAAATTTTATCTCCATTTACAAAATAAAATAGAAATGACTAATGAAAAAAATGAATAAAGGGGGAGGTGCAAGGGTAGTTCAGTAGTAGAATTCATGCTTGTGGTACAGGAGACCGGGGTTCAATTCCCCATCCATGTACTTCCCCCAAACAAACAAAAATCCAATAAATGGTGCTGCAATAACAGAATACTCACATGAAAGTAATGAAATGTGACACCGCCATACAGCATACAAAAAAATTTTTTTTTGTAATGAATAAGTTGTAAAAGAAGGTGCAGAAACCTTGTGTCTGATGCTCCTTTAATCCAGGGTGTGGACAGATGAGTAAAACAATATGGATAAAACAAATAAATATATAATAAGGGGGACAAAGGGTAAAATAAATTGGGTAGATGGAAATACTAATGGTCAATGAGAGGGAGGGGTAAGGGGTATGGCATATATGAGGTTTTTTCTTTTTATTTCTTTTTCTGGAGTGATGCAAATGTTCTAAAAAATGATCATGGTGATGAATACACAACTATGTGATGATATTGTGAGCTATTGACTGTACCCCACGTATGGACTGTTTGTGTGTGAAGATTTGTCAATAAAAATGTTAAAAAAAAAAAAAAGGGAGCAGAGCCTACTGCATGCAGATTGGTGTATATGACAAAGGCCTGGTGCCAGTCAAGCTTAGTTAAATTTTCCCTGCCCTGGAGATAGGGTGGGTTGGCTCTCCCAGGCAGCACTGCCCCCTGAAGACAGACTGTGCCAGTACACAAAAGGCCACCTACCCCCACCCCCACCCTCAGGTCAAAACAACGCACCCTCCAGGACTCAGCCCTGCACATCTTCCTCCCTCCCAGCCAGGGGAGCGCAGCCTCCTACTCACCAGCTATCCTGCCGTCGATGGGGGCCGGCGGCATCGTGGGGAAGGAGCAAATCCCCTCAGCCCTGCAGCCAGGCTCTGCACAGTGGGAAAACTTGAGAGGTTCCTCCCTGCCAAGGGGCCACCTGGCCAGGCTGGGGGCATCCGGGTGGGTTAAGAGGCTGGCAAGCCCCAGGTCTGACGGTGGCTGCTGCAGGAGGTCTCTTTGGGGAGCTGCCCGAGAGGGCCCGATCCCCTCTGCAAGCAGATAGCACCCTTGATTCTGCCACCCCAGAGCCTCCGAGACCCAGACCCCCTCGCTCCGGGGCACCCTGGGGGACAGCACTCTTAGTGTCCCTCCTAAGTTCTGAGAAGTCGTCGGACTAGGGGTGGATGTAGAGGTAGAGAGGCAGGAGGGTGGTGGGAAAGGGCCGGGCAGCCTGGGGCTAACTTCGGCTCCCAGGCAAGTAACTTAACCCCTCAAACCTGTTCCCTCATCTGTAGAATTGGCCGATGCCACAGGGCCAGATCTAGCAGCAGATGCCCTGCATCCTAGTCCAGAATCCTCTCTGTTACCCAATAAATATTTATTGAGAAGCGTTGCTCTAAGATTCTACAGAATAGCTGAATCTTAGAATAGAAGAATAGATGAATCTTCATTTTAATGATAAATCTGAGTTCTAACCTTCATCATTGAACCCAAAAAAACTTCTACCCTCATGGAGTTCATATACTCATGAGAAGAGATAGGTGATTATGATTTTAAAAGGAAATAGAAACAGTATATAATATGAGAAATACATATATAAATCATCATAAGACAGATAAATAATGGGATAGGGGCAGGAGCTTCAATTTTAGAGAGACTGATCAGGGAAGGCCTCGCTGACATGGAAACATTTGAACAGAGAACTGAAGAAGGTAAAGAAGTAGACTAGGTGAGTATCTAGAGAAGAGAAGAGCATGCCAGGCAGAGAGAACAGCAAGTGCAAAGGCCCTGAGGCAGAAGTACCTCTGGCTTGCTCAGTGAACAAAAAGGCCAAAGTGACTGGAGCAGCCTGAGCAAAGGGGAGGGGCACGAAAGATGAGGTCAGAGGGCAGGGAGGTCACTGTAAGGACTGTGGCTTTGACTCCAAGTGAGATGGAAGCAAGTGGGAGATTCTGAGCAAAGAAGTGGCGTCATCTTTTTAAGTTCTAAAAGAGTCCCTGTGGTTGTTGGGTGGAGGGTAGACCATCGGGGATCAAGGACGGAAGCAGGGAGCCCAGCAAAGAGCCTGCTGCAGTCCTCCAGGCAAAAAGGTGACGGGCACTGGACCAGAGGACAGCAGTGAAGTTTTGAGAAGTCGTTGGATTCCAGGTAGATGTTGAGGTAGAGCCGACAGGAATTGCTGAAAGTTGAGATGAGACTGGGAGAGAAGGGGAGGAATCAAAGATGACCCTTTGGCATGTTCAGCATGAAGGACGACGCTGCTGTTGGACTAGATGGGGAAGATCGGAGAAAGAGCTGGTTTGGGTGAAGGTGGAGAGGCAGGACCTCGGGCGTTTGGTTTAGGAGCTGTTAGGTGTGAGAGGCCCAGAGACATCCCAACGGAGGTGTGGGGTGGGCGGTGTGGGGTACATAAGCCTGAAGTTCAGCGGGTTCAGGCTGGAGACACATGTGGTGGTCAAACCCCAGATGGCGTGTAGAACCCGAAAGCAGATGAGATCACCGCGGTCTGACAGTCAGAGACGAGGTCCCCCAAGCCCTGCCGTGCCCCAACATTTAGAAATAGGAGAGAAGAAATCAGCAAAAGAGACTAAGCAGGGGTGACCAGTGGGGCAGAAAGAAAACCAGGAGAGAGGAGTGTCCTGGAAGCTAAGGGAAGAAAGAGTTTCAACGGGGAGGGTCCACCAGGCTGCAGGCTGTGAGAGGTCACAGCGAGTAAGGACTCCAGAGCTAACAGTCCCATATTTAGGTCTGCAGTTTCCATGGAGAGGATGGAGGAGAGGAAAGAGAGGCTCGATACAAACAAGTCTTTGCTGGAAAGGAGAGCAGAGAAATGGGGAGAGGAGAGACAAGTCCCCTCAGGACAGAGCCTGAGGGGGAAGGAGTGTCCCTGGTCAGGGCAGGAGGTGAGGACCCAGGAGGGCCGGGAGGAGAAAGGGAGCTCGCCCCCGCCCCCCGCCCCTGGCAGCTGCCTCCTTTGTCACTTTGCCCTGAGGAAGCCGTGCCACCCACGCCACTGAGAGCGGGGAGGGGGGGGGTCTCGGCGCCCCACAGAGGGCCTCCTCACCTTCCAGGGGCCGCGGGGGCTGCTGCGTGGGCACCTTTTGCCTAAAGGCCGATCCAAAAAAGGGGCCGCACACCAGGGCTCGCCGCTCGGTCTTGATGTACTGGAGCAGCTCGTACAGGACGTCACCTGGGGGTGGGGGGGAGGGAAGGGCAGGCTGCTGACCCGGCCGGGTGGGGACGGCCACCTCTTAGTATGCGGCGGGCACATCCCATCGCGAACTTAGTGCTGATGTGGATGAGAGGCGCCGGCGCCCTGAGGATGCGCAGGGCTACTCTCACCCTCAGGTGGGTAAGTGAAAAAGGCATCCCTTCCTTCAGGTGGATGCAGCCCCTCCAGGGCATGCAGCTTGGCAAGGTCAGGATGCATCTCAGCCCCCTTGGCTAGGGAGCTGTGTGCAGTACACAAACACTCCAACCGTCCCACCTGTCCCTGCGGGCAGACGCAGTACTTCTAGTTCCAGGGATTCCCCAAGCCTTCCTGAAGGGCTGCCCCTACATTCTAAGGGGCAAAACAATCCCAGACATTTCTTTCCAAAGCCTCTTCATCGGAAGATTGGTCCAGCCTCTTCCTACGAGGCAGGAATTGGTTTCCTGTCCATGGTCCCGGAAATGTCCTTTAATGCACGCATCTGGCGAAAGTGCTGACGGTGGGTAAGGAGTGGAGATCCCTAGGTAAAAAGCCATCTTGGGAATTCCAGAACAGCCAGGGAGTATGATGCAGGTGCTGGGCACCTGAGGCCCAGGGGTGTTGGTAGGAAGCAGAAGCAGTGGACATGGGAATGCAGGGGATGGACCCCAGCTCACGAGCTTCCCAGTTTTGCCTCTGCCCAAATCATCGCAGCTGTGGGGTAAGCCAGACCCTGTCTAGAGACTGTTTTCTGCCTCCACCTTCACCCACCTCCCACTGCCCACCAGAGCACTTAAATCCAGGGTCTAAGGTCCCAGCAGCCACTGGAGGATGCTTATGGAGGGAAGTGTGTGATAGAAGCTGGGATATGTTAGGATATGACATGAGACCAGCAGTGGGAGTGCTAAGAGGAAGGGAATAAATCGGAATAGTTAAGAAAACTTCTACCATTGTATTCCACAGCCTTTTAATTGGCCAGAAGAAGGATTCCGTGTAAAACATGAGTGTATTCTCAAGAAAAAGATATCAAATCAGCAAAAACACTGAGCTCCACCCGAGAACAGGCCAACCGAGGGGTAGGTGTGATGTCAGAGATTCCTAGAAGGCTCTGCTGCCTGTCAGCCTCGGGCACCCACCGCCAGCCGTCCCCACCAAGCTCCCTACCACCTAAAATACCAACACTGGGCAATTCGTCCCCTTGGCCTCAGATCTGGTGTCTGCCTAAAGTGAACACTCCTGTTGGGAGGCAAAGGCTTTAGCCGTCATCAGCGATTCATACCCCAGTGTGAATGGATATTGGCTTTTCCTTCAGTTCTCCTGTATAGGTGTTGCTGGGGGATTGGGAAATGGGTAGGGGAAACGAGGGCCACGGGAAGGGGAGGGGAGCAGAAGAGATCCTAAGGCACTCTGAAAACAAGCATCCAACCAGATGGCTCTGCAGAAGGCCTGCTCTAACCAGGAACCACCAGGCAAAGCAACGGGGGGTAAAGGGGTGTGGGCACCAGGCTGGGAGCTGAGCACGACACCCCAGTGAAGCCTCCTTCGACCTCCCTTCCTGGCCTCCAAGGGCACTTGGGCCAGTTGCCATCAAAATGTTTTGGAGCGAGGCCTGTGAGTTCCCCCGACCTGAACCGGGTGCGCGGAGCCGGAAGTCGTCCTTGGTGAGGATGCAGAGGGCGCGGCCGTTCATCTCGAAGCCCTGCTCGCCAGTGCGCCGCAGAGAGTATTCCTGCTCGGCCCAGCGCAGCCAGTGCAGCACGTCCTCCCTGCTCCACAGCGCGGGTTGGATGCCTGCAACCGGCAAGGGCAAGGCTGGGGGCGGGACGCCAGGCGCAGGGCGAGGTTCGCCCCTTCCCATTCTCTCATTGCCCCTACTACAGCTCCCCTGAATGTCACCTCCTCCAAGAAGCCCATCCTGAACACCCCATCTAAGCAGAGGCTCTCCTGCCCTTCCCCTCTACAGTTATTTTTTCTATCACTACACCCTGTTCTTTTCCTTCCTGGCACTTGACACTCCTTGTAATTACACTTTGCATTTGACATAATTATATGTTTATCACTATATATGTGTTATGTATGTGCATATCCATTAATTTATTATTGTCCCACACACACCCTTCTCCATTTTCCACTCATTCATTCAACAAATGTTTATTGAGCATCTACGAGGTGCCAGGCACTGGGCTGAGTGTGCTGGGACACATTCAGCACCTAGATCAGGCCTGGAACATAGTAGGAGCTCAATAAAAACGCACTTTCTGAATGCACGAATGGCCAAACAGTCCACTGTGGATGGTGTGATTGCTACTGTTTTCTAGACAAGGAAACCAAGGCTTACGGAGGTTAAGCGGCTAGCCAAATTCCCACGGGCAGCACGAGGCACTGGCTGCCCTGCTTTTCCACCTGACTGTGCCAGCTCAGCCTTGGGTTTGCAAAGGGAATGGCCCAGGGGACAAGGGAGCCTCCTACACCCAACTTCAATTTCTGTGCCTTAATTCCTGGCATTACCCAAGACAAGTGGCTGCTTTCTTTTATTCCCCCTCCGTTTCCACTCTGCCTGGGCCTGAAATCTCTGTATGCCTAGACCCAAAACCACATAAGAAATGAAACCAGTGCACGTGTTTAAATGGAAAGAGAAAGATCTGCATCATTCATCGTTCAGCCAATACCTAACTGAGTACCGGCCATGCCCCGGGTGAAACTTGCCAGGTGCTGGGGACACCACAGAGTGAAACCAGCAGGAGGGAAGGACCCTAGCAACTGATAACTACCTAAATACAATCTTAATCAGTGGCACAAAGGAAAAGTGCACTGTGCACTCCTTTTCCTACTAGATAAAATCTCATCTCCATCAGGTATTAAATTCACACACACACACATTTCAGGGTTCCCTCTTCTTTTCTGATGATCTACGCATCAATCTTAGGTTAATGCCATCAGGTCTTGCCTCTGTTCTTTTTTTTTTTCTTCAATTAAAGTAAGGGAAGACTCTCCTTACTACATTTCCCTGCTTTCATAGCACAGTGCACTATGAGATTTTATCTAGTGGGAAAAGTATAATTAAAGATACAGTAAAAACACAGTTGGTTCTCCACCTGGAAAAATATATATATTTGTACTGTTACTTCACCTCAAACACAAAAATCAATTTCAGGTGGATTAAAGACGTAAAGAACAAAATGTTACAAATCTTAACAGAAGCTCTAGGAGGCCATACGCACCAGGAGAGAGTAGGGGAAACCTCAACCATGACAGAAAACTCAGAGGCAGTAATGAAAATGAAAGATGCATTTTAGTACACCAATCTGTGTGTGTGACAAAAGATACCATAAACATAACTAAAAGGTGACAGATTTTAGGGAAGTATTTGTAATGCAGATGGCAGATAAAGGGCCAATGCCTATCATAGGTCAAGAGCACCTCTAAATTGATTTTTTTAAAAAGGCAAAAATATCTTACTGCACCTCACAGTAGAGCAGATGTCTCAACCTTGGCCCTTCTGACATTTTGGCCTGGAAAGTTCTATGTGGTGGGGAGCCGTCCTGTGCATTGTAGGAAGTTGAGTAGCCTCTCTGGTCTCCCCTCACTAGATGCCAGTAGTATCACCCCCCATTCTTGACAACCCAAACTGCCTCCAGACAATGACCAATGTCCCCTGAGAGGTGGGGGACATTATCACCCCTGGTTGAGAACTCCTACAGTAGAACAAATCCAATCAGCTAATAAACATGTGACAAGAGATGGTCCACCTCATAGGTGGGGAAATGTACAACCAGAGAAGAATGGGCCATCACTTTAGTGATAAAAGGATGTGTTCAGGCATTGCTGGTGCAGATATAAATTTGGAGCCTTTGCAGGGACTCAGTCTGTCGATTCATAAGTGATATATAAAGAGATGAATTGTGAAATGTGGAGACTGCATGGCAGTGGGATTCATGGGTTGACAGGGGCAGGTCTTCACAGTCAGACAAGGCTTCCGAGGCTCGGGGAGCCAATTGCCAGTTGCATTTTACCTGAATCCACACTTTTTGCGGGGTTCCCTATTTCCTGATATTTGTGGTTGTTGGTGATTCCTGAGCCCTAGGAAGATGTTTTCCTGGTTTGATGGGAAGATGGGGGTGGATTCCACATCCATCCAGCTGTCCTGCCTCCATGAAAACATAAATACTGCACTGAGAGGGGAAATCTCCGAACATTACAGACATTGTCAAGCATAGATATGGTCCTTCTCCCCCGTCCAGATGGATGGACAGGGGACTTTCCAAGATGTCTCCTGAGGAATCTGTGGTCACACACAGTCCATGGTAGCACCTGAGAGTTTGTAGCCTGTGTCTTCCTGGAGTGTAACCGATTATTCTTTCATTGCGTCACGCTCATATTTACACTCACCTTTTTTCCCATTACCACCAGATCTCCACTTAACTCATAAAAAAAGAGGCCTTATGTTTCCCATGTCTTCAAAGAAGTCACAGGTATTTCCAACAGGACTTGAGCCAAGTCCCCAAGTAGTGTGTCAGCCACCGAGATCTTGACTAAACCCTTCAGAGGGTCAAGTCCCCTCTCAGCAGTCAAACTGCTACTCCTTGACTCAGCCGCCTAGCTCCAGGCCAAATCCCCAAGCTCGGGGTTCAAGGTCCAGCTCAGTTCCTAGTCAAGTCATCTCAAATAAGCACTCAATGTCTCTAAGCCTCAAAACCCCCTCTGCACACTGGGATGATACTGCCCGCCTCTCTGGACTACTGAGCTGTTTGAAGGGCAGCATGGTGCCACCTGGGCCACATGTCCTATGACCCAGCATTCCCACTCCAAGATAAATACCCAAGAGACAGAGGTGCACATGCCCACCAAAAGACATGTATGCAAATGTTCAGAGCAGCTTCATTCACAATAGCCAACAACTGAAAACATCCCAAATGTCTATCAACCGAAGAATGGACAATCTGTGATGCTTGCATGTGATGGAATGCAGCTCAGTAATAAAACAGAAAGTACAAACCACACAGCAGCATGGATAAAGCTCAAAGGTATTATGCTGAGTAAACAAAACAGACATTTAAAACTATAAGCATGAATAAGCCAAGTAGTCTCAGCCAACATGGCAAGCAAACTCGCTGCGCTCCCCCCTCTATGTGGGACATGACTCCCAGGGGTGTAAGCCTCCCTGGCAATGTGGGACAGAAATCCTGGAATGAGCTGGACTTAGCACCAAGGGATCGAGAAAACCTTCTCGACCGAAAGAGGGAAGAGAGAAATGAGACAAAATAAAGTGTCAATGGCTGAGAGATTTCAAACAAAGTCGAGAGGGTATCCTGGAGGTTATTCTTATGCATTATATAGATATCACCTTTTTAGTTTAAGATGTATTAAAGTGGCTAGAGGGAAGTGCCTGAACTGTAGAGCTGTGTTCCAGAAGCCATGTTTCACGAAGATGATTGTTTAATGACAGAGCTTTCACAATGTGTGAAATGTGACTGTGTGATTGTGAAACCTTGTGTCTGATGCTTCTTTTATTTATAGTATGGACAGAAGAGTAAAAATTATGGATAAAAATAAACAAACAATAGGGGGAAACAAACGTTAAAATAAATTGAGTACATTGAAATACTAGTGGTCAATGAAAGGGAGGGGTAAGGGGTATGGCATGTATGAGGTTTTTTTTTCTTTCTTTTTCTGGAGTGATGCAAATGTTCAAAAAAGTGATCATGGTGATGCATACACAACTATTTGAGGATATTGTGAGCCATTCATGTAACCATGTCAAGAATGTTTGATATCAACAATATTGGTATGTCTGTTTGTTTATAATAAAAATATTTTTTAAAAAATCAATCAGAGACAGCGGGAGAAGGAGAATGTAAAAAAGAAAAGATTCTTTTCACACACCAAAAAAGAATAGGCCAAGTTGTATCAAATACACCACACTAAATCAAGATGTATACTGGAGGACACTGTGGGTGAGAGAGGGGTATTATGGGAACTCTACTTTCTGTGCAATTTTTCTGTAAACCTAAAATGCTCTAAAAATACAGCTTGTTTTTTTAAAAATATAAGTTGGAAGAAAAAAAAAAGAACAGACAAAGCCAAAGTGGGGAGAAAAAGTCAGAATAGAGGCTATACTTTGGAGAGGAATTGACTGGCAAGGGGCGCAGGGGAACTTTCCAGGGTGCTGGAAATGTTCCAGATCTTTATTTAAATGGTGGTTACATACGTGCACATCCATTAGTCCACAGAGTGTAGATTTAAGGTTTGTACCCTTGACTATAAGTTATACCTAAAAAAAAATAAATGAAAAGTGAAAGCACGCAAGAGAAGGTACAGATCACGGTGCCAGACTGAGGATCACCTGAAAATACATGACCTAAATGACTATGTCTCCATTTCCTGACTTGTAAAACAAGGATGCTGATAAAAATAGTGCTGACCACACAGGGCTCTCAGGAGGATTCTACAAGATAATCAATTTAGAAACCAGTGTCTAGCATGGAGTAAAATGTGAGCTGCTGTCACAAGAGGTAATCTATATAAAAGGCTCTTTGGGCCTGGGGCCCAGCAGTTCTCAGAGTTCGACAAATCGTGAAGGCGTCTACTACCCCAGCAAGACTCCCTGATCTAGTGACGGGGGTGATCCTAATAACTGGAGTTTCCCTTACCAAACAAACCAAATTAAACCCATGGGATCTTCACCTGCAAACAGCCTGTGGCATCCCCCTCTCTCTGCAATAATCAACTCTATTTTCACTTCCTTTACATTAACCAACATTGCCCTCAAGACTCCAGTCAGACATCAAGGGACTGAGAAGGCCTTCCCAACCGAAAGGGGGAAGAGAGAAATGAGACATAATAAAGTGTCAATGGCTGAGAGATTCCAAACAGTCAAGAGGTTATCCTGGAGGTTATTCTTACGCATTTTATAGATATCCCTTTTTTAGTTTAAGGTGTATTAGAGAGGCTGGAGGGAAATGCCTGAAGACGTAGGGCTGTGTTCCAGTAGCCATGTTTCTTGATGATGATTGAATAATGATATAGCTTTCACAATGTGACTACGTGACGGTGAAAATCTTGCGTCCGATGCTTCTTTTATCCAGGATATGGACAGACGAGTAAAAATATGGATAAGAAATAAACATATAATAGGGGGAACAAAGGTTAAAATAAATTGAGTAAATTGAAATACTAGTGGTCAATGAGAAGGAGGGGGAAGGGGAATGACATGCACGAGTTTTTTTCTTTTGATTTCTTTTGCTGGAGAGATGCAAATGTTCAAAAAAAGATCATGGTGTTGAATACACAACGATGTGATGATATTGTGAGCCACTGATTGTACACCATGCATGGAATGTTTGTATGTCAAGAATGTGTGTATGTCAATTATGTTAGAACACTGAATGAAGCTGAATATGAGAATGATAGAGGGAGGAGGGTTGGGGGCACAAATGAATTCAGAAAGAAAGATAGATGATAAAGATTGAGATGGCATAATCTAGCAATGCCTAAAGTGTACAATTATAGTGACTAAATGTACAAATTTAAAAATGTTTTTGCATGAGGAAGAACAAAGGAATGTCATTACTTCAGGGTGTTGAAAATAGATGGTAATTCATATTTTAAAATTTTAACTTATGTGTGAGACCAAAGCAAAAAATGTTTATTTGGTACAAAATTTATATTTTGACTAGTGCAGTTCCTAATATAACTTATTTGGACAGCTTAATTGAACACCATAAGTACATGGAACCTTGAGTAGGGCATAAAGATTTTGTATGTTTGTCCAGAGTGATGCCCCAATAAATCCCAGAGTGATTTGAACAGTGAGTAAAAATGTATTTGCAAAGTCCCCTTGGGGGAATGCTGAAAAGGGGGAAAATTCAACTTCCCCAAGTGGAGAATTCCTGATATTCTCACAAGCAGTGTGGACAACCAAAGCAATAGGCTGAGTCCCAAATCTTGGGGTTTGTTCAAATGAAACTTAACCCCACAAAGGATAGGTCAAGCCTACTTAAAATTAGGCCTAAGAGTCACCCCCAAGAGAACCTCTTTTGTTGCTCAGATGTGGCCTCTCTCTCCAGCCAACACAACAAGCAAACTCACCGCCCTCCCCCTGGCTATGTGGGACATGACTCCCAAGGGTGTGGACCTTCCTGGCAATGTGGGACAGAAATCCTAGAATGAGCTGAGACTCAGCATCAAGGGGTTGAGAAAACCTCCTCGACCAAAAGGGGGAAGAACGAAATGAGACAAAATAAAGTGTCAATGGCTGAGAGATTCCAAACAGAGTCGAGAGGTTATCCTGGAGATTATTCTTATGCATTAAATAGATATCACCTTGTTAGTCAAGATGTAATGGAGGGACTGGAGGGAACTGCCTGAAAATGTAGAGCTGTGTTCCAGTAGCCATGTTTCTTGAAGATGATTGTATAATGATACAGTTTTCACAATGTGACTGTGTGATTGTGAAAACCTTGTGTCTGAAGCTCCTTTTATCTACCTTATCAACAGACGAGTAAAACGTAAGGAATAAAAATAAATAATAAGCGGAACAAATGTTAAAATTATATTTTAGTTTTATATCTACTATATTAGTTTATATTTATATCTATATTTATAAATATATAAATATTTATATATATTTATATAAACTAATGTATTTATATTATATATTTAGTTTTCAATCTACTATATTAATTTAGTAGATTGAAATGCTAGTGATCAATGAAGGGGAGGGGTAAGGGGTATGGTATGTATGAATTTTTTTCTGTTTTCTTTTTATTTCTTTTTCTGAATTGATGCAAATATTCTAAGAAATGATCATGATAATAAATATGCAACTATGTGATGATATTGTGAATTACTGATTATATATATAGAACGGAATGATCGTATGCTAAGAATGTTTTTGTTTGTTTTTATATTTTTTCTAAATTAATAAAAAAAAAAGAATGTTTGCATGTTTGTTTGCTGTTTTCAATGACAAAAAAAGATTATCTTGACCCACTAAATTGATTACACCTCCTTAGTGGGTCTTGACCAGCAGTTTGAAAATCACTGTTAGGACTTAACTACATAAAAATTGTCCTCAGACCAGCAGCTGCAGCATCACCCAGGACTTCATTAGAAATGCAAAATCTCAGACCACTCCAGAGCCATGAGTCAGAATCTGTATTATAACAAAGCCCCCAGGAGATTCATGGGCACATTAACATTTAAGAAGCACCATTCTAGGATACCAAGAAACTACTGTTGTTAGAATTAAGCCTATTAATAAAATAAATGCTCAGGGACTCTCTTATGAGTGAAGTATGTATTTTGAGCAGAGGCATGCAAAGTCTGTCTGAACTCCTCAAAGGCCCCTTTCCCTTGTACTTCCAGAGTTCCTAAGATGCCATTCCTCTACCTGCGACACATGAATACAGAGATGTCCCCATGGCTTATTCACAACTAGAAGTTTCGAAAGTCAATTTCAAAACACAAAGTCAGTTCCTCTGCATCTAGCAGCAGGAAGCTCAGAGAGCTTTGCTCTGGAGAATAATAAGTTCCAGGAAAAAGAAGAGACCCAGGACCAAGAATTAAAGAGTTATGGGCTTGCTCTCTCTCTAAGCCAACTTGGCAGGTGAACTCACTGTATTCCCACTACATGGGATGTGACTTCCAGAGGTGTAAATCTCCCTGGCAACGTGAACTAGAACTCCCGGGATTCACTAGGACTCAGCATCATGGGATTGAGAAGGCCTTCTTGACCAAAAGGGGGAAGAGAGAAATCAAACAAAATAAAGTGTCAGTGGCTGAGAGATTTCAAACAGAGTCGCGAGGTTATCCTGGAGATTATTCTTATGCACTATATAGATATCCCTTTTTAGTTTATGGTGTATTGGAGTAGTTGAAAGGAAATACCTCAAACTGTAGAGCTGTGTTCCAGTAGCCTTGATTCTTGAAGATGATTGTATAATGATATAGCTTTCACAATGTGACTGTGAGATTGTGAAAACCTCATGTCTGATGCTTCTTTGATCCAGTATATGGACAGATGAGTAAAAAAATACGGATAATAAATAAATAAATAATAGGGGGAACAATTGGTAAAATAAATCGGGTTTTTCTGTTTATTTCTTTTTCTGGAGTGATGCAAATGTTCTAAAAATGATCATGGTGATGAATACACAACTGTGATGATAGTGTGAGCCATTGATTGTATACTGTAGATGGACTGTATGTGTGTGAAGATTTGTCGATAAAGATATTAAAAAAAAAAAATTATGGGCTAGAGGCCCAGGCAGGCCATTAAAACACAGATGACTCCCTTATCCTCACCAGGTCTGAGTTTCTCTGTCATGGAAGGAGGCCATGGCGGTGACACTCTCTAAACTGGCTCCTGTCTCAGAGTCACCCCAAGCCGCCCCTTGAGGAGACATTACCTCCTCTCAGGCTCACTCCCCTGTGACCTCACCTGGGTCCTGCAAGCCCAGAGGTCTCTGCCCAGCAGCTGGGTCCCTTAGAACACCTGGCCCACCCCAGTCTCAGACAGACCCTGAGGGCCACGGAAGAGGACGTGGAGCTGAAGGTGGAGTGAATCCTCTTTCAGTTTCCTCTTCCACAGGACAGAATGGCAAACCTCCTGCTGTGAGTCGGGGGGACACCCTGCCGGAGGCCCCACAAATCCTGCCACTCTGTCCCAGCCCATCTTCTGTCACTCGTCTCAACCACAGACATCACAGTCACCCTTGGAGTGGGCTTTCTGCTGCTCCACTGCACATCTTTGTCACGCAAATAAACAGGGAAAAAGCTAAGCGAGATTTGTTTTTCCCCTTCTGGTCAGGACGGCATTGTCGATCCCATGGTACCAGAGCCAGGCACATCCCATGTTGCCTGGGAGACTTTCACCCCTGGATGTCATGTCCCATGTACTGGCAGAGTTGTAGTACCCTATCTGTTAAGACTGTTAGATATTTAAGAAAGAACAAAACTGGGTGACTGCCGTGGCTCAGCAGGCAGAGCTCCGACCTGCTGTGCTGGAGGTCTGGAGTTCGATCCCTGGTGCCTCCTGCCCATATGCAAATTAAAAAAAAAAAAAAAGAAAGAACAAAACTGTGCTGTCTGAATATTTTCAGAAGTATCAATAAATATGAGTCATGGAATCTATGATAATAAGTTTAGCAGAGACTGCTGGTGCCCCACCCATAGCACTCACCTTTGCAGTCTGAAGGCTGACAAATACCAGCACCTGACTTTGCCTGGAAGCTCTTACATGACTGCAGAAGCACAACCTCAGCCAGCGCACGGGGCAAGCTGGAAGTACTAGAGCGTTAACGGCCCTGGAAGCAGCCCTCAGCCAATCATGATGGAGGTTGAAGGATAAAGATTTCAGCTTCCCTACTCCTTGGCTGGGATAACTCAAGGTATGTTCTATACTGGCCCCTAGAGATCCCCACTGGGTGTGAGCTCCAGTTGCACGCTAAGGTAACCGGCCTTGAAGCATCCTTTTGGGTTTCCTTCCCTTTCCTGTCTCTTTTTCCCACTCCTCACCAGTACATCAGGAGGAAATAGCCCACACTGACTGAGCCCAGGAGTGCCCAGCCAGGGACCAAGACCAGGCTGCCTCAAGAAGGGGAGGAAATTCCTGTCATTGGAAACACGCAGGAAGACCTTGCGACATCTCAGAGGGGCCTGCTAAAGAGGTCCTGGGATTCCTGATGGAGGCCCAAGGTAACCATTCATTCATTCAACAAATAGTGAGCTTCTGAGCTTGGGAAGCTTGGTCTTATGCAAATATGATTTCCAGCTGTTCTGAGAAGAGTCATGGATCTTGTGTTGTACTTCACTATTAGGAAGTGTTTCCTGGATGTTGTGTTAACATTCCCATCTCTATATCTTCAGTTAATAAATACGAGTGTGTTTTAGAATCAATTCAGAATTGATCCAGATTTCTACCCCCTTCAAGATGGTGGAGTGAGAAGCTTCAAGGCTCCATTTCCCCCCACAGAAGCTTTGATCAAGATAGCAAGAATAGCAGAAATATCTTTCTTGAAGTTCCAGAAACCAGCTCAGGACCAGTGCTGAATCAAGAAAAAGTCCACTAAAAAATGGTGGAATCTCACGGCACCCTGGTTGGCTCTTTTCCCACGCTCTTACCACTTAGCCGGACAGCACTCCCGGTGCTGATCATCCCTGGTCCTGGTTCTGGAGGGAGCAGAGGAACTCTTGTTACACAGTCCACAGCGTGTGTGTCTGGGGTGGCCTGAGAGACTTGCTACACCACAACTTGCCTCATGTGTAGACGGCCGCTCACCGAGCTCTCCTACAAAACGCTGTGGGAGAGCAGTCTAGCTGTGTGGCCTGGGGCAAGGGCTTGCTGGCTGTAGGACCTACAGTGCAGTGCCCAGAACCATGAGGAAACTATTTCTTAGGGAACAGGGGGCATTCCTATGCAATAAATAAGGGAATATCTAGGGCCAAATGTGCATGTCCAAGACAAGACCCAGGCATAGAAAGAACCAGTGAGTCCTCTACTTCTCAGCCTGGAGCTATTCTCTAAACTGACTGTACGGATAAGCCCTAAAGGAGAGCATTCACAGGTCAATCTGCAAAGACTGGGAAAGGTGTTTTCTATTTTTTCCTTTTTCTTTCTTTTTTGTTAGCTCCTGGCATTTAAGAAAGTTCTGTCATAACAATGGCTGGATAGAAGCTTAAGGAACAGATACCTCAGAGTCTAAATTCCAGCAATAATACACTAAAATATTGAAATGATCGTGTTGCAAGAAAAGATTACATAACATACAAAGAAACAGGAAGTGATGGCCTAGGCAAAGGAGAAGATGAGAACATTAGAAACTGTGCTGGTTTGAAACTGTTATGTACCCCAGAAAAGCCACATTCTTCTCATCCAATATTGCTCTGGCAGAATTATTATGGGTGGGGTCTTTTGATTAGTTTGTTTCCATGAAGATGTGACCCTGCCTGTTCAAGGTGGGTCTTAATTAGCTTACTGGAGTCTTTAAGAGGGGAACAGTTTGGAGAAACCTAAGACACAGATGCTTGGAGATGCTGAGAGAGCCATTTGTAACCAGAAATCCAGAAAGAAGGACTGCAGACATCGCCATGTGCCTTGCCTTCCCATGTGACAGAAATCCTGGATTCCATGGGCCTTTCTTGAGTGAAGGTATCCTCTTGTTGGTACCTTAATTGAAACATTTTCACAGGCTTAGAACTATAAATTTGTAATCTAATAAACTCCCTTTGTAAAAGCCTATCCATTTCTGGTATATTGCATTCTGGCAGCTTTAGCAAACTGAAACAGAAACCATCAACAAGGAATTCCAGACCTAGAATATTTCAAAGACTTTCAAAAAATGGTCCTAAATATGTTCAAAGGGTTCAAAGAAAACATGGACAAAGAACTAAAGGAAATCAGAAAAACAATAGATAAATACAAAGAGAATATCAATAGAGAGATGGAAATTATGAAAAGGGGCCAAAAAGAGCTGAAGACCATAGTAACAGAAATTTTAAAATTCCCTAGAAGGGTTCAACGGAAGAGTGGAGCTAGCAGAAGAAATAATTGGTGAACTTGAAGATTAGACCATTGAAATCATCTAGTCCGAGGAGCAGAAAGAAAAAGGATGAAGGAAAGTGAACAGAGCCTGAGGTATATTGGTATACAATGTATGCATTGTGGGAATTCCAGAAGGAGAAGAGCTAAAGAAAGGAGCAGAGAGAATATCCAGAAAATATGGCTGAAAACTACCCAAATTTAATGAAAATATACAACCAAGATGCAAAATGCACTCCAAACAAGATAAACCCAAATAGACCCAAACCACACCATGTTATGATCAGACAGTAGAATGGCAAAGATAAAGAGAGAATCCTGAAAGCTGCAATAGAGAAATGACATGTCACATACAAGGGAGCCTCAATAAGATTAAGTGACAATTTCTCATCAGAAACCATGGAAGCAAAAAGGCAATGGGAAACAGATTGAAAGTGCTGAAAGCAAAAAAATATTGCCAAGGAAGAATTCTGCATCTGGCAAAAGTGTCTTTCAAAAATGAGGGAGAAATTAAGACATTCTCAGATAAACAAAAGCTGAGGGATTTTGTCACCACTATACAGGCTAAATGCTAAAGGGAGTTCAGCAGATTGAAAGGAAAGGACAATGGGCAATTGACTGATGCCTAATGAAGAAATAAAGATCTTCAGTAAAGATGATGGGCGAATATAAATACCACTTCTATTGTATTTTTGCTTTGCAACCCCACTTTCTACTTCCTAGAGAATTGAAAAGGCAAATGCACAAAATGTAGTGATAAGTTATTAGCTTTGGGACTCATAATGTATAAACATAATTTGTGACAAGAACTACATAAAGGTGGGGTACAGAGGGGTATAAGAACATAGTGCTGTTTAACTATTTAACTGTTGAAGTTAAATCGGTATCAAAGCAAAGAAGATTCTTATAGATTTAGGATGTTAAGTGTAAGCCCCATGGTAGCCACTAAGAAAATATCAGAGAAGTATGCACTCATAGAGACAGCAAATAGAGTACAGCTTACTAGGAGTGGGGCGGCAGGGGCAATAGAGAATTAATGCAAAATGAGTGTAGGCTTCCTGTTTGGGAAAGGTCTCGTGATGGATAGGGAAAATACTGGAACATTCTGAGTGTGATTATTCCCACTGAATAGTATGCTTTGGAGGGGTTGAGATGGGAAGGTTTATGTTGTATATATATTTCCACAATAAAAAAAAATAAAGAGAGAAACTAAAGAGATAATGACAATTCAGTACAATACATGATATTAGATGGGATCTAAGAATGGAGGAGAAAAGGCTCACAAGGACATTATGAGAATATAAGAAAGCTGAAATATAGAATGTAGACTTTATATCAATGTGAAATTTCTTGAACTCGACAACTAAACTTAAGGTGATTACACAAATGAATATCCTTGCTCATAGGAAATGCACATGAAACTATGACATGTTCAGGGAGGATGGCAGTAATGGTGGCAAAATATTAAAATGGGTGGACTGCGTATGGGGTGGGGGTAGGATGGATGTCTCTGTATGGAGTTTCCATTATTTTTGCAACTGTCTTGTAAGCTTGAAATTATTTCAGAATAAAAAGTTTAAAAAATAAAAATCAGGCTGTTCCTTTTCATTTTCTTTTTTAAAAACCAAGGTTCAAAGAAATCTAGAACTCCAAATGTCTCTTCTCAAAGCATCTGAAAGTATGATCAGAGTGGGCATACTGTGGTCTTAAACTTCTACAGTCTTGCTCCCAACCCCTGCCCCAGATCTGACTCCATCATCACCTTCCAGGCCTGCCTTCTACGCCCACCTCCCAGTGAAAAACACACAGCTGGCCCTCCATGTCAAACACATGATCTAAAGAAAAAGCGCTCTTCAAAAATTAAAAGGAGTGCAGAATTGTACTTACCGAGGTAATGACTAAACTTTCTCAATCCCCACTTTTCCCGTTGAGTCCTCTCACCCAGAAACCTTAACCCAGTAGAAAAGAGAAGACTGAATGTGATATCACCTCGGAAGGACCCAACTTCCTAGGCTCATATTCCAATTCATCTCTTGTCTCTGCAGGCGTTGTTGACATTCTAGGATTTTCTCAGTCGGTTGTGGAGTCAATCTTTGAATCGGGGGTACACAGGAGGACAACCCAGAGGGACTTATGTGGCTGGCACAGTGTCCTCAGCTGCCACAAGGGGACTAGATTCAATGACCTCCAAGGTTTTGCTCAGCAGCAAGATACTGCTTGGGCCAGGAATACAGACAAATCCCATGCTCTGTACAACCGTTACCAAATATCTTCTTGGAGCAGGCTTACCAACACAAGCCCCAAGATGCTGGTCATGGTGGGCATTTGGACAAACTGAAGCAACCAAGGTTCCCTACATAGCTTCCAACCCCTCTTTAAGTCAGTGCTGTCACTTCCCTCCCCTGCCGCTTCAAGGCACCGGGCCTCCTCCACTTTCTAAAGATCTCTCTCTTCATCTCCTTCCAGAAGCTGCTCTTGGACAAATCTGAGTCTCAGTCCTCACCTTCCCTCCACCTATAGAAAGACAGGCTTTGTTCCCTGTTAAAGGAATACTAGGAGCTGGATGGCAAAGACATTTGGCAGGGTGTGGGTGGGTAACAGGCTCTTCCCAAGGCTGCAAATTCACACCCCCACACCTCCATTCTTCTCAGCCTTCACCTCAGTCCCACCAGGGGCTCATAAAGCAGGAAGATAGGAGGGTGTCAAATCAATAAAGTCAGAAGGGCCTGCCCACAGCTTCTCCAACACTCCCATCCGGATCAAAGATCCTGGCCAATGGTCAAAGAGCTGTCTATCCTTCAAAGTCCACAGTTTATGAAAGAACATTTAACAATCTCTTAGAAGATTATCAGCAAGACCAAGGTTGGCTGTAGCTTCAAGAGACTGTACAATGTCCAGCATTATCACTTAGCTTTTCCACCTTTCAGTTTTGCCATTTGAAAAAGAAGCATAAATACATTAATCTACAGCCTGTTCTATCATTATAAGATGAGTTTCCTCAGGCAAGAGCATTGCTTAGTAAAATGAGATGAAAGGATGTGGTCAATTTATTTCCTGTGGTTATCCTTGGGTGCACGTGGCTGTTCTACATAGTCTTATGGTTCTCTGCCATTTCCCAACTTTCGACAGTAAACACATGCTATTTATATATCTATAACAGTAAAAATTAAACACCTATTTAAAAGAAGGTTCTACTTAGAGACAGCTGTTTGCTGTTTAGCCCCCTCCCCTCTGGCTTCCTTACTGGTAACATCTCCAACTCTTTGCCTTTTAGCTGGAAGGGCCCCCACAGTTCATCCAACCCCAATCCACATCTTACCATGGAAGAGACCACCCACCCCTCCCCCGTGGCCACGTCAGCTGTATAAATTCTCTATAACGAGAATCCAAATTCATCTTCGCTCACCAAGGAAAAGTTATAGAAAGCCCAACAAAGAAAAAGCAAGCTGGAGGGAAAGTAATTTCTTCTATAAGAAGAGTTTATGCCTCATATTTATTTGTTTTTAAAAATCAGCTTTTCTCCCCCTATCTACTCACGGAGCCTTCCTGGCAGTTTGCAGACCCCCTCCTCATCTAACAGGTGCACCTGAGCTTCCCATCTGGCTTGGGCCGGGGTGGCTGCGGGTGGCGTGGCTGCCCCAGGGCTTAGAGCAGAACCAGCCAATGCTCCTTCCTAGAGAGAGGGAAAACCAGGGTGGTCAAAGAACAACATGGGAAAGGCTGGTCATCTTTTTTTTCTTTTTGATTTTTTTATTAGAAAAGTTATGGGTTTGTAGAAAAATCATGCATAAAATATAGGATTCCCCAAGCCCTGAAACCTGTTCTGTAACTACTTGTTGATGCGTACTTTGAAAATCATTGCTTTTTCTTTCTTTTCTTTGTATATATATTTAACAATAAAAAAATTTTTTAAACATATAAGATTCCCATATACCACACTATTAATACTCTATATTGGTGTGGCATATGTGTTACAGGTGATGAAAGGACATTTTTATAACGCTACCATTAACTATGGTTTCACTTTGGGTTCACTGTGTCGTGCAGTTCCATGGATTTTTAAAAAATTTGTATTCTAGTAAAAATTTTTAAAAATTAAAAAAAAAATTTTCTTCATTTTATAAATTAATTTATGATTACCGATATCTGCCCATGAAAAAAAATTAATTAAAAAATTGTAGTTTTGAAATTAATTTTTTTAATTTTAATTAAAAATTTTTAAATAAAGAAATTTTTAATTTTATTCCAAATATACAACCTACTTCCCCTTTTAATCACATTCAGATATGTATTTCAGAGCTGTTAATTAAGTTCATAATGCTACCATCACCACCATTCATTACCAAAACCATTTCCATCATTGCAAATAGAAAGTCTGTATATTTTAAGCCTTAATTCCCTATTTTCCGTCCAAACTCTGTCTCCTGTAAACTATATTCTAGATTTTGACTCTATGAATTTGCTTATTCTAATTGTTTTATATCAGTGAGATCACAGAATATTTGTCCTTTTGTGTCTGGCTTATTTCATTCAACATGATGTCTTCTAGGCTCATCCATGCTATTGCACGTATCAGTACTTCATTCCTTTTTACAGCTGAGTAGCATCCCATTATGTGTATTAATTATCACATTTTGCTCATCCATTCATCGGTTAATGGACACGTGGGTTGCTTCGTCTTTTGGCCATTGTGAACAGTGCTGCCATGAACAGAAGCGTAAATATCTTCGATCATCTTTAAATGTATTAAGAATTTGTTTTACAAGGAAAGGAGAATTCATTTCTGCCCCTAGATTGTGTCCACCATAAAGATAGGCACACATATGTCTTCATCTTGGAAGAGAAGACATGAGCCTGGAAGACATCATGTACCCTTGGCATCTGGTATGCAGTGGACAACCTGATAAAGTTCAGATGAATTTTATCTTTCTGATTCAACCATCATTATGACTGTGCCTAATTCCACAGAGGAATATAGAGACTTCACAAACTCTACAGAAATCTGAGGGCCTAGGAATACTCATTGGGACCTTGGTGAGAGCACACATGGGAACCTGAGGAGCCTGGATAAATAAACAAGAAAATTAATGTTATTTTCAAAAAAGTAAAAAAGATTCTTAGAAAACTTTCTGAACCCCATGACCAAGTGAAGTTTGTATCTACAATTTCACAATCAGCATAGCCCACAGAGGTAATCTGGTTCATCAATCAAGACCAGGGGACGAAAGAAAAGTCAAGATTTTATAGAAACAGGATGATCTTTGGTTCATGGCCAGACACAGGCTGCCTAATTGTGAAAAGCAAAAGTGAAACCAGTTCTCAAGAGGCATTTTTCCACTCTAGGATCTTTCAGAGTTTTACATTCATCTCTCAGTGTCTGCGAAAACCAACCTGAATTGAAGGATTTTGAACCTAGAGCCAACAAAGCTAACTCCAGAAGTCTGTGGTGCTGCAAGAGGGGATTCAACCCCTTTTGGGGTAGTTCCCACTTCATTTCTGGCTGATCACCAGCCTCCTCAACTCCCACTTGGTGCTGTTTTCCCAGGTGACCAAGCCTCAGGGACTCCCTGGCACCTGTGTTGATGACCCCTGCTCTAGAGAACACAAACCAGCCCACATTTAGCCTAGGATTTGCAGGCAGCTCCTGTCTTTTCCTCCACCCTCTTCCAGGCAAAAGAAATGGGGGAATTCTGGGGCTGAAACTACCTGGGAAATGCCAGCCAGGATGCTGCTTAGGGTTGGACTTCTGGGCTTCAGCATGAAAGCTGGTAAAGTTCTGATAAAATGGGCATGGATTTGAGGAGGCAGTAGAGAAAGTCTTTGAAGATGGGAAGGGGGCCCAGTTCTGGACTCGGTACTGAGACTTCTTAGGGAAAGAGAACAAATGCAAACGGATTGCTAAGGAGTTCGTGCGCTGGGGTGGTGCTGGGGTCCGCAGCCTTGCTAATGTGAGGACCTGGCTTGTGCAGGAACCGCCAAGCACCATAAATCTGTCTGGTTAGTGCAGGGCTGACTAGGAAGTAAGGAGGCTGTGGAAAGGATCCGCAGGGTCTGCGTGTGGCAAATCCTTCGCCGCAGTATATAACATAGAGGGATTTCAGGGGGAGTGTGGGGAGTAAGGGGCAGTGCCAGGAGGTGCAGTGAGGGAGTGGGGGATGGACGTCGAAGTTCGGAAATGTGTTAGAAAGTGAGATTCCGGTCAGGGAAAAAAAAAATGGATAGGGAGATTGACTTGGCTGAGAAAGGACAGAACGGTGAGGGTGCTGCTCCCGCGCCCACGCGCGCGCGCTGCATAGTTTCACCGCCGGACTCTTACCTGCATTACAGGTGGAGGTGAGGGGGTCACCCGGTTTCCGTCGTGAGCGCACCGCAGGCTGCGGCTGCTGGGGGCCCTGGACCGGCGCTCCCCGGCCGTCCTCCCCCGAGCCCCTAACTTGGCCGGGAAACCCGAACGAGCGCGTGGGAGGAAATCTGTGTCGAGAAGCACCGCGGCATGGGCGCCCAGACGAGCAGGCGCGCAGGACGCTCCGGTAATCGCTATCCTTCCGGGAAACGAAAACGAAAGAGCAGGACTCGGCTGTCACTGGCGGGCTCGGGGGAGGGCAGGGGCCGTCCCCGCGGGAGTGGGGCCCCGGGCGCGGCGCGGTGGCCAGCCCGGGAGACGTTGGTCCGGCTCGCATCCTCGCGCTGCCTGGCCGGGTTCCCATGGAGACCCGGGAGGGATTCTGCGGAATCTGCGGAGCCAAGGTAGAGCCTCCTGGGCTCAGGACAGCGACTGACCGACTTCATGTTGCTCCTGGGCGCCTCCCCAGGTGGATAGAAAGGAGCGGCCCTTGTGTCCCCTGTACCAAGTGCCTCCCCTCTAAGGGGAGGAGTGACCTTCCCTGCCCCAGCCTGGCCTCAGCCTCTCGTTCGGCCCTCTGCCCTACTGCCCCGGGCCCCCCAGCGCCACCATTAAAGCGGTTTTTGTGTTCCTCCTGATCTAGACCCCCGACTGGCACCTTATCTCAGGCCTCGGGCTGCCCCAGGCATGGTGCCCGCCCACTCCTCACCCGTGTCCACCTGCTTCAGTTCGGCCTGCCTTGCGGGAGGTTGGGAGAGATTGTAAGCACAAAAGGAAACCCAGCACACACCAGGAAGACAATAAGGAATGAAGTCTTTGCCTTCTGCTGAAAACCTGAGGGTGTGGATGTTGTTATAGAGAAGGCCCTTAGCACTGATATGTATTTGTGTGGGTGTATATATACATAGTGGGTAGATATATAGATAAAGAGCTCCTAAAAAGCTATAAGAATCAGGCCCACCACAGAAATGAGCAAAGGATATGAATTCACAGTCCACATAAAAGGAAATGCCAGATGGCCGCTGATGCTTGAAAAAGATGCTCAAACTCACTCATTTAAAAAAGATGCAAATTAGTTACTCTGAGATATTATTTTACCCATTGATTTGACAAAACTTAAATGTTTAATGAGACAAAACCTACTACAGAGGCTGTGGGAAACATGCACTCCACTGGGAATGCAAAGTGGTGTAACACCATGGAGGGCAGAATGGTAGAATCTAGCAAATTTAGAAATGCATTTCCCTTGTGACCCAGAAATCCCACCACCAGAAATGTATTCAACAGATATACCTGCACGTATCTGAAATGGACATGGTTATTTATTTCAGCATTGTTTATAATAACAAATAACCAGAAACCGCCCAGGTGTCCATTAAAAGGGAATTGGTAAATAAATTATGGAACATGTATTCAGTGGAATATTGTGCAGCTGTAAACAGCATGGCGAAGCTCTCTGTAGATGGTGGCAAGCTTTCCAGGTGGCCATACAGCATAAAAACCTGGATTCTGAGGATGGCCTGCCTGCCTTTGAATCCCAACTGTGTCACTAGTTGCATAACACTTCAGCAAATTATTTAACCTCTCTCTACTATTACCTCAGTTTCCTTAACAGTTAAATGGAGCTAATTATAATACCTACCTCACAGGGTCGTTATGAAGAATAAATGAATTAATGTTTCCAAAACATCTAGAACAGTGCCTGACAATCATGATAAGTGTAATACGTACTTAAGTAAAATATGCTAAGCAAAAAAAACAAGGTATAAAAATTGAGTAGATTGCAATACTAGTGGTCAATGAGAGGGAGGGGTAAGGGGTATGGGATGTATGGGTTTTTTCTTCTTTCTTTTTATTTCTTTTTCTGGAGTGACCAAATGTTCTAAAAATGATCATGGTGATGAATACACAACCATGTGATGATATTGTGAGTCACCAACTGTATATTGTGGATGGAGTGTATGTCACATGAAGATACCTCAATAAAAATATTTTAAAACAAGGTACAGAACAGTGTGTACTGTATTCTACCTTTTGTGTAGGAAAAGGGAATACACACACACATACATGTGCACACACACATATATATAACCAAATGGTATTTGTATAAAAAACCTCTGGAATGATATGTAAGAAACTAATAAACATAACTGGTAATGAAAGTAAGAAAAGAGAGCAAGAGTTTTCAAAGTAAACTTTTATATATTGCTTTGCTTTTTTAAACCATATGAATGAATTACCTATTCAAAAGAATTAAAAATAAATAAAATGGAAGTCTTAGGGTATGCTCTATGCCATAACCTAGGTGATGATGGAACACTGCCTGAGAAAGGCTAAAAAGTTGGGGACATTTCCATGTGGAAGGACAAAGGTGATGCTATACATGATCAAAGCCTATAAAATTATGAACCAATATGAACAGAAGTAAATGGAATCTCTTCCCTCCTTCCCCAAAGAAATAAGCACAGGTGTTTTATGCTCAATAAAATAACAATATTTATTTCATTTTTTAAATTATTAAAATTAAAAATTACATAAAGTTTTTTTAAATAACACTTTTCCTACAAAGAACTCAAGATGCATGTATAGAACTTTTACAACAACAAACTTTCTTAACACTTGTAAGATTTTTAAAAGGGAGGAGAGAAGGAATATGAGGTAGACAAAAAACAATTAGGAGAAGGCAGAAGAAAATAAGCAAAATAAATCCATTGGCAAAGGGCCAGTTGAAAATACCCAGCAGTAGTGGTGACTGTGTGTGTGTGTGTGTGTGAGAAAGAGAGAGAGAAAGAAGGCCTTCAAGCATGGAGATGGGAATGCAGACAGGTGATATACTGGATTAGAGTATAAGAGATAGAGGATTCCCTCAAATTTTCCAGAGAGGAGCTAGGAGTATGGGGAGGATATGGCTGAGGAGGCGCTGGGGCACTGCAGATCTGGAAGTGAGCAACAAGGCAGTGGGGACAGCAGGTCACAGGGAGGGCATGGTACCCATGGAGAGGCCCAGGAGAAAGCACCGTTTCTGTGAACTCTGGTTTGAGAACGAGGTTCTATTTGAGTCATGGGAAAAAAGAAAAAAAAAAAAAAAAAAACGCTTGAGGGTTTCCTTGCAAGGAGCATTTGTGTTTTGTGGGCAGCACGGTCTCCTGGGTTCCTAATTACTTGTTGCGATTTTTGCAGACTTCTCATAGCTGGTTGCTCTGAACAGACAAATGGCCAGTGAGTGTGCAGTTCTCCAACAAACAGGTATAGACTCACTGGTGATGGGTAAAGAGAGAGGCAGGGGAAGAAGAGTCTCCTTTCCCTCTGTCCCCGTAGAATTCATGTTTCTCAGAAGGTCAAAAAAAAAACAAACAGAACTTGACATTCACATCCTTTTTACATTAAATGGTTATTCCAGTAAAGGTGCAACAACACGTGAACTCTTCTAAAGAAAAATAAGACAAAACGAGCCAGTGCAACTCCGCCTTCCTGTTGAAGACCCTGTTAAAAGAGAGAGAGGTTGAAACAAAAAGCAATAAAATAATCCAAAGTTAAAAATTCAACCCAGCAGTAAATATTAATTCTGTCAGTTCAAGAAAGAAGCCTCTGGGGTTGCGTTATGAATTATATGTGCCAAAAGAGTTTATCTCATTCGGTTCTAACATGTCCATATTGGGAAATTTTCCTTTGGGAATGTTTTCCCATCCTGGCCAGCAGCAAATTGGGACGCCCTTTTCAGGGCTGATTACCTCTTCCTCTGGCTCCCCAGAGCACTTTCCTAGTCCTCTCAAAGAAGCGAGACAGTTTGCTTTGGGGCTGGAAGAGTAGATAGGACTTAGATGGCAAAGGGGTGGGATGGACACCAGCAGAATTGGAGGTGACAGAGCATGCAGGTTTATGGAGCAGTAAGTGAATGCCACTGTGTATGTGGGAATATCAGGAAAAAGAGGCAGAGGGTCAGTCAGATTAGAACAGCTCTCCCAGCTTCTGTCCCCTGACCTTGCTGATTGTTCTCTCCACAGCAGCTTCAGTGCCATGTGGAAGGATGGCTCCTCTGCTCAAACCCTCCAAAGATTCCACATCACTCACAAGAAAAGTCCTGCAGAGACCTCGAGGCACCACCCCCTTACCTTCCTGACTTTATCTTTTACTACTTTCTCCCTCACTTGACTTTAGACACACAGGCCTCTTTACTGTTCTTCAAACATGCCAGACACACTCCTGCCTCAGAGTTGTTGCCATCCACCTTCCTAGAAAACCCTTCCCCCAGGTGTCTGTGTGACTCCCTCCCACACTTCTTTCATCTTTTTGTTCAGAAATTATCTTCCCAGTGTGGCTTTCCTTTAACTGCCCTACATAAAATCGTAAAACCCCCAATACTCCTCATCATCTTTCTCCAAAACATTTATCACCATCTGACAAGCTATCAGTAAACTTTGTTTATTATTTGCCTTACAAAATATAAAATCCATGACAGCAGGGAGTTTTATCTGTTTTGATCACTACCATATCCCCAGTTCTTCAACAAACCCTGACACATAGTAGGTGCTCAATAAACATTCGTTGAATGGGGCTGAATGAATGAGCAAATGATAGAGAACCTTGTACTACAGACTAAGGAATTTTGATTCTGTCCTGTCAGTAACTGGAAATCATTTAAGATTTTTATATTTGGTAGTTAGCAAACTTGAATAAATTTCCCTTCACATGGCAAATGAGAAAAATGTAAACAGCATTAATTCAGGTGCTTGTACATTAAGTTCAAATTTTGCCACTTACAAGCTGAACTTCAACTTCTTCTTATGAAATGTCTGTGACAGTAATTCAGAGCGCTATTGGGGTAATTAAATGAAACAAGTAAGAGTGTCTCAAAGAAAATGTTTAATAATTGTTTCCCTCCCCTTTTCCTAACAAACTAAGAAATTCCTTCCGCATTACTATATCAGTTGGGATACCAGTAGAAACATATGGCATACCCAAACTAGAATAATACAGAATTTAATAAAGAGGCTGTCTACAAAGGTATGGATAGGTATGGAGAACCCACAGGAGAGAGGGCAGAATGTGGGGCTGCTAACTGCAGGGATGTCACCACTTCTCAACTTGTGGGGATAGGGAAGGAGGAGTTTCTGGAATCTAAAAGAACAGAGTCTTCTAGAGAAAAATTTCGAAGGCACATACAAGATCCTGAAAGCTATAGAAAGCCTAATGATTTCAAAACACACTTCATATCCACAAAAAATACATGTTCCAGAGTGAAAATAGAGATTACTTGCTTGAACCAATACTCCACCTGACAAATTGGCAAAAAGGAAGATGTCATTTTAAGAATCAAAACCTGATCGAAAACACAGAACACTTGCTCAATTGAAAAGAACAAGAAAGCACAAATGTGGCAACTCAAGGACAAACAATAAATTCTACAGACAATTTATAATTTGGTGAGCTCCTTGCTAGGGAGTTCCAAGAGTAAGAATATAAGTTTCTTTAAATACAGCAAAAGCAGGAAGGCATCTAGAGAACCAATGTGACCACTTGATTGAGCCAGGTACAAAAGGTGAATAAATGATGACTATATATGAAATTAATATACCATGCCATATTTGACATTCTGTTAAAGTGGCTTGATATAAGCCTGTAAGCTGAAGAGTAAAAGCTTTAGCATTTTAGAGCCAAACTTAGGAGGAATTTTTAAAATCACTATTTTAAAACCTGGCATAGTCTAATTAAAGCTTTTTAAACTTCAATACAGGATAAGACATCTTCAAAATTTAGGTCAGAGCCAGCTTTGTAAAATATTGCCAGATTCTCTCTCTAAGCCAACTTGGCAGGTAAACTCACTGCCCTCCCCTACATGGGACATGACTCCCAGGGATGTAAATTTCCCTGGCAACGTGGGATGGGACTCTTGGAATGAGCCTGGATCCAGCATCATGGGACTGAGAAAGCCTTCTTGACCAAAATGGGGAAGAGAGAAATGAGGCAAAATAAAGTTTCAGTGGCTGAGAGATTTCAAACGAGTCTACAGATTATCCTGGAGGTTATTCTTACGCATTATATAGTTATCCCTTTTTAAGTTTATGGTGTATTGGAGTAGCTGGAGGGAAGTACCTGAAACTATTGAGCTGTGTTCCAGTAACTTTGATTCTTGAATACGATTGTATAACTATATAGCTTTTACAATGTGACTGTGTGATTGTGAAAACGTTGGGTCTGGCACTCCTTTTATCCAGGATAAGGTCAGATGAGTTAAAAAAAAATGAGGATAAAAATAAATAGATAATATGGGGGGATAAAGGGTAAAAAATTGGGTAGACTGAAATACTAGTGGTCAATGAGAGGGAAGGGTAAGTGGTAGGCATGCATGAGTTTTTTCTTTTTTCTGTATATTTCTTTTTCTGAAGCTCTGCAAATGTTCTAAAAATGATCATGGTGATGAATACACAACTACATGATGATATTGTGAGCCACTGATTCTATACCATGTATGGACTGTATGTGTATGAAGATTTCTCAAGAAAATATATTTTTTTAAATATTGCCAGAAAAGTTGTGGCACACATAAGGATAAACATATAGATTCATTAAGTAGAATTGAGAGTGCAGAAGCAAACCCTTATATTTACAATCAATTGATTTTTAGCAAGGGTGCCAAGACAATTCCATAGGGAAATGTTGCTGGGACATCTACATGCAAAAGAACGAAGTTTGATGCCTACCTCACACCATATACAAAAGTTAACTTGAAATGGATCAGAGATATCAGTGAAAGAGCTAATATTATGTAACTCTTAGGAAAAAACCTACATGTAAGTATGAATTGGGCAGTAGTTTCCTAGCTATGACACCAAAAGCACAAGCAACAAAAGAAAAATTAGATAAATTAGACTTCATCAAATTTTAAACTTCTGTGGCTCAAAGAACACCATCAAGAAAGTGAAAAGACAACCCACAGAATGTTAGAAAATACTTTCAAATCATATTGAAGAAAATACTTTCAAATCACTGAAAAAATCACTTGTATCCAGAAAATATAAAGAATTCCTACAACACAATAGTAAAAAGACAATTAATGAATGGGCAAAGGAATACAATTTCTCCAAAGAAGAAATACAGATGGCCAGGAAATATATGAAAGATACTTAGCATCTTAACCATGAGGGAAGGACATATCAAAACTATCATGAGATATCACTTCACATATACAATGATGGCTATTATTTAAAAAACTGACCAGGGATTGTGAATTACTGATTATCTATGTTAATGTTGTAATTAATAAATAAATCTAAAAAAAAAAAAACTGACCGGGGTTGCGAGGGTAGTTCAGTGGTAGAATTCTTGCCTGCCATGTGGAAGACCTGGGTTCGATTCCTGGCCCATGCACCTCCCCAAGAAACAAGCAAACAAACAAGAAAACCAAAAAACCAAAAAATTCAACAAATGGTGCTGCAATAACAGGATACTCACATGGAAAAATAATGAAATGTGACCCTGCCATACCGCATACCAAAATAATAATAATAACAATAATTTTTTTTAATAAAAAAAAATAAGAAAGTGAAAAGAACAAGTGTTGGTGAAAATGAGGAGGTTGGTGGGAATGTAAAATGGTTCAGCTGTTGTGGAAAACAGTTTGGGGGTTCCTCAAAAGCTAAACATACAAATACCATAACCCAACAGTTCCACTTCTAGGTATATACCCCAAAGAATTGAAAGCAGGGACTCGGACAGATATTTGTATACCATTATTAATCACAGCATTATTCAGGAGCCAAAAGGTAGAAGCAACATAAATATCCATCAACAGAAGAACAAAGAAACAAAATATGGTACATCCATTCAATGGAATATCATCCAGCCATAAAAAAGAATGAAGTACTGGTACACACTACAAAATGAATGAACCCTGAAGACATCATGTTCAGTGAAATAGGCCAGACACAAAATGACAAATATTGTATGGTTTCTCTTACATGAAATATTTACAATTCATAGAACTAGAAAGGAGAATAGTGGTTACCAGGGTGGGGGTGGGAGGACAGGGAGAAGGGGATAGTGAGTTATCACTAAATTAATACCAGTTCTGGTTGGTATGATGAGAATAGTCTGGAGATAAATAGTGGTGAAAGCTACACAGTATTGTCAATGTACTTAATGTCAAAGAATTGTCCATTTAAAATCATTAAATGATTTTATACTATCATATTTTACCATAATTAAAAACAAATAGAATTTTATAAAAAGACAGCTAGTAACAAGTGTGGGCAAGGATATAGAGAAAGTAGGGCCCTCATACATTTCTGGTGGGAATATAAAATGGTGCAGCCACTATGGAAAACAGTCTGGAAATTCCTCAAAAGTTTTTAAGCATAGATTTATCACGTAAATCCCCAATTCCACTCCTAGGTATGTACCTAAGAGAAATGAAAACATGTCTATGCAAAAACTTGGTCACAAATATTCTTGGCAGCATTATTACTAATAACTAAAAAATGGAAAACTCAAATATCCATCAACTGATGAATGGATAAATAAAATGAGGTATATTTATATGATGGAATATTATTCAGCAATAAAAAGGCGTGAAATACTGATACATGCTACAGCATGTATGAACCTTGAAACCATTATGCTAAGTAAAGAAAGACTGCACATTGAATGATTCCATTTACACGAAATTTCCAGAAAAGGCAGATCTATAGAGATGTAAAATAAATTGGTGGTTGCCCAGGGTGAGGTTGGGAGTGGGGGATGGGAAGTGACACTACTTACTAATGTCTACAGGGTTTCTTTTGGGTTGATGAAAATGTTTCAACATTGATTATTGTGATAGTTGCACAACTCTGAATATACTAAAATGCATTGAATTATATACTTTAAATGGGTGAATTGTATAGTATGCGAGTTATTAACTGTTATTAAGCTGTTATTTAAAAAATGAAAGAAAAGCTAGGACAGTTCAGAGTCAGTGTATTAAGGTGTAGCAAACTAAAACAGCTGTGAATTTCATTACCCTCATGAGGTGGTACTACACATATCTTTCAAACAGTAACCCTTACTCTGTCCTAATTTCCCTTATTATCTTTTGTAATAATTAAGAGAAACTTAGAAATTGGAGGGGGTGGAATCAGTTTTAACCTTTGGGTTTGGTTCAAGGAAGAACACAATCTAAGACACAGTTCTGGTCCGTGACTACCTGTTAGATTCACTGGGGAGCTTTTAAAATGCTGGATGCACAGGCTATAACTCAGACCAATTAAACTGGTCTCTCTGGGAGTGTGGCCCAGGCAGCAGGAATTTAAACAATTCCACAGGTGATTCTAATGCACATCCCAGCACACACACAAATCCCCGGGGGAACATGTGAGAAGGAAGATTCTGATTTAGGCAGTATGGACTGGGGCCTGAGAGTCTGCACTTCCGAACAACTGCCAGGTGTTGCCTATGCTGCTAGCTTTGCTTGGGTTCACAGCTTTTAGATCTACATTTGCTGATCTGGACACACATGTTCTGATAATTCCTGAGCATCCCAGCCACCACACAGCTGTCATTCTGTTTGCTCGTTTCCCTTTGCCAGGGGGAACTAGGTATCACCTCTTGAACCATCTCACGATCGATGCTGTCACCAATGTGTCTCAGCTGCATGGCCAGCTTGTGGATTGTTTCCTCCTGGTGATGGTTCTGGTCGGTGCTGTTATCCTTGGGCTGGGAAGGCGAACTGTGACCTACATTGACAGAAAAGAGTTCAAAAGAGAGAACCCCATTTAACTATCTGGAAAGTCACTTACTATGAGTTACTAAAAACTGTCTTAGACAATGAAAGGAATGAAATCCCATCATTATAATCATCATCAAAAAGCAAAGCCTTGCACTAGAATGGATCATCTCTGTCCAACAGAAATTTAATTCAAGCCACATATGCAGTTTTAAACTTTCTAGTAGCCACAGCTAAAAGAGTAAAATCAGGAAAAATTAATTTTAGTAATAGATTTTATTTAACCTATTAAATAAAAATAATCATAGCATATAATAAATAAGAAAAATTATTAATGATGTGTTTTACATTATTGTACTGTACTCTTCAAAACCCAGGGTGTATTTTATATTTATGGCACTTCTCAATTCAGATGCTAGCTTTTCATTGGAAATACTTGACCTGTATTTAGACTTCATGAAATTTAGAGTTTAAAAAGTAGATTCATATACCCAAGGCGTTCCAAATGTTCTTAAAAGGCTTCCAGTGACTGATTCAGTAATCAGCTCTTAAATTTGGACAATTAAAATGAAATAAAATTTTAAATTCAGTCCATCAGGTGGACTAGCCACATTTCAAGTGCTCAATAACTGGGATGTAGCTAGTGGCTATTGTATTGGACAGCACAAGTCTTGATAGTTAGAGATTTTTAAAATAGATTTTCCCTTTAATATTTTTATCCACTTTCTTTGAATGAGGTCTCCAAGTCTTATTTGCTTCCAGCAAACAGTGAGTATTTTTAAGCAACACTATGGGCTAACTACTTTCCAGGCGCTTTGGGGAAGTTCTAAAGAACAAAAACAAGATTTCTGTCCTTAAGTTGCTTACCATCCACTGGTTAGGTATAAAACAATTCCCACATGCTTTAGGAATGCAGAGAAGAAGAAAATAAATACAGGCTAAAGGAGATATAAGCACAGCTTTGTAGATTGAACAAGTTTTGTTTTGAACCCATTTCATTGCAATAAGAATTGAGGCCTTCTGACTGAAGGGAAGTACCTGAAATTGTTGACCCGTGTTCCAGTAGCCTTGATTCTTGAAGATGATTATATAAAGATCCAACTTTTACAATGTGACTGTGTAGTTGTGAAAACCTTGTGTGGCCTCTTGAGCCAAACAGCCAAGTTATAAATATAAAGGAAAAGTTCTTGAAGGAAATTAGAAGTGCTACTCCAGTGAATACATGAATGATAAGAAATTGAAACAGCCTTATTGCTCATACTGAGAATGGTCTAGTGGTCTGATAGAGATCAAACCAGCCACAACATGCCCCTAAACCGAAGCCTAATCCAGAGGAAGGTCCTAACCCTCTTCAATTATATGAAGGTTGAGGGAGGTGAGAAAGCTGCAAAGGAAAAGCTTGAAGCTAGCAGCGGTTGGTTCATATGATTTAAGGAAAGAAGCCATCTCCACAATATAATAGTTCAAGGCAAAGTGGCAAAGGCTGATGTAGAAACTGCAGCAAGTTATCCAGACGATCTAACTAAGATAATTGATGAAAGTGGCTGTATTAAACAACAGATGTCCAGTGAAGATGAAACAGCTTTTGTGCCAGTTTGAAAGGATTATGTACACAAGAAAAGCCATGTTTTAATTCTGATCTATTTTGTGGTAGCCCTTTATTTTAATCCCCATTCAGCACTGTAGGTTGGAAAGTTGATTAAATTATCTCCACGGAGATGTGACATGCCCAGTTGTAGGTATTAACCTTTGATTAGTGGGAGATGTGACTCCATCCATTCCATTTGGGTCTTGATTAGTTTACTGGAATCCTTTAAAAGAGGGAACCATTTTGAAAAATGTTTTAGAACCACGAGAGCCACAAGAACTACCAGAGCCCATGCAGCCAGAGACCTTTGCAGATGAAGAAGGAAAACATCCCAGGGGAGCTTCATGAAAGAAGAAGCCTGGAGAGAAAGCTAGTAGACATTGCCATATTTACTATGTATCTTTCCAGTTGAAAGAAAAACCCTGAACTTCATGGGCCTTTCTTGAGTGAAGGTAACCTCTTGCCTTAATTTGGACATTTTTATAGACTTGCTTTAATTTAGACATTTCATGGCTTTAGAACAATAAACTTGCAACTTAATACATTGCCCCTTTTAAAAGCCATTCTGTTTCTGGCATATCACATTCTGGCAGCTAGCAAACTAGAACAGCCTTTTATTGGAAGAAGATGCCATCTGGACTTTCATAGCTAGAGAAAGAAAGCTAGAGATGCCTGGATTCAAAGCTTAAAAGGAGCTTATTAGGGGCTAATGTAGCTGGTGACTTTAAGTTGAAGCTGGTGCTCATTTACCACTCCAAAACTCTAAGGGCTTAAGAATTTTAGCTAAATCTATTCTGCCTGTGCTCTATAAATGCACACAAAGCCTGGATGACAGCACATCTGTTTATGACATGGTTTCCTAAATATTTTAAGCCCACTGTTGAAACCTACTGCTCAGAAAAAAAGGATTGCATTCAAAATATTACTGCTCATTGACAATGAACCTGGTCACCCAAGAGCTCTGATAGCATTGTAAAATGACATGAATGTTGTTTACATGCCTGCTAATACCACATCAATTCTGTAGCCCATGGATCAAGGAGTAATTTCAACTTTGAAGTCTTATTTTTTAAGAAATACATTTTGTAAGACTATAACTGCCATTAATAGTGATTCCTCTAATGGATCTGGGCAAAGTAAATAGGAAATCTTCTGGAAAGGATTCACCATTCTAAATGCCATTAAGAATATTCATGATTTGTGAGAGGAGGTAAAAATATCAGCATTTACAGGAGTTTGGAATAAATCTATTCCAACCCTCCTGGAAAACTTAGAGGGCTTAAGACTTCAGTGGCAGAAGCAACTGCGAATGTAGTCAAAATAATAAGAGAACTAGAAATAGAAGTGGAGCCTGAAGACATGACTGATTTGCTACAATCTCATGATAAAACTTTAACATATGAGAAGTTACTTCTTATGGACGAAGAAAGAAAGTGGTTTCTTGATATATAAACTACTCCTGGTAAAGATGTTGTGAACATGGTTGAAATGACAAGTAAGGATTTATATAAACTTAGTTGATAATGCAGCAGCAAGATTTGAGAGGATTGACTTAATTTTGAAAGAAGTGCTACTGTAGGTAAAATATTATCAAACAGTGCTGCATGCTACAGAGAAATCTTTTATGAAAAGAAGAATTAATCATGCAGAAATCTTCATTGTTTTCTATTTTAAGAAACTGCTCCAGCCATCACAACCTTCAGCTACCACCACTTTGATCTGTCAGCAGAGATCAACATCAGGGCAAGATCCTTCACCAATAGAAAGATTATGACTCGCTGAAGGCTGAGATGATGGTTAACATTTCTTAGCAATGAAGTATTTCTTAATTAAGGTATTTAGAATGGTTTTTTTTTTTTTGGACATAATGCTATTGCACACTTAGTAGACTACAGTATAATATCAACATAACGTATGCACTGGGAAACAAAAAATCGATGTGAATCGTTTTATTGTGATATTTGCTTTTTTGGCTGTGGTCTGGAACCAAACCCCACAATATCTCAAGTTATGCCTATAAACAAAGTGTGAAGGGGTGTTGTACGGGCATATGTGTATGTGTGTGTGTGGTGATTCTGGATAGCTGCTCGACAGAGATGAACTAAGCAGACACTCAAAAAGAAACTAAGACTCAAAAAAAAAAAAAGAAAAGAAAAAAGACTGGCCCCCAGAACTGCCTCAGAATCTGAACCCTACAAATTCAGTTCCTTTCCATAAGCATCCTCACCAGAGACCACCTCTTTCTGGAGATGACTGGAATAATACTCTCTTCCCTCCAGCCAAATAATCATAAATATCAGTACAAATTACCATTGTCCAGAACTCTCTGATATAGATAAAATTGTGTAGGAAATGGTGTCAGCTATAAATCAACTTTAGGACAGACTTTGATGGTGAAGTTTTTAAATTAAGTTCCTAATACAGGTGGGTTGTGGTTTTAGTTCTAATCAATTACCCTCCTCTAAAAGTTGAATGCAAAAACAGACTGAGAATGGGACACAGCAAAGGCAGTGCTAAGAGGAAAATTTATTGCCCTAAACGCCTATATCAAAAAAGAAGAAAGGGCAAAAATTCGAGAATTAACTGTCCACTTGGAAGAGCTGGAGAAAGAACAGCAAACTAACCCCAAAGCAGGCAAAAGGAAAGAAATAACAAAGATTAGAGCAGAAATAAATGAAATTGAGAACATGAAAACAACTGAGAAAATCAATAAGATTGATGGGCCCTTAGCAAGATGGACAAAAAGAAGAAGAGAGAGGACACAAATAAATAAGATCAGAAATGGAAGAGGAGACATAACCACTGACCCCACAGAAATAAAGGAGGTAATAACAGGATAGTATGAACAACTTTATGCTAATAAATACAACAATGTAGATGAAATGGACAACTTCCTAGAAAGGCATGAACAACCAACTTTGACTTGAGAAGAAACAGATGACCTCAACAAACCAATCACAAGTAAAGAAATTGAATCAGTCATTAAAAAGCTTCCCAAAAAGAAAAGTCCAGGACAAGATGGCTTCACATGTGAATTCTACCAAACATTCCAGAAAGAATTAGTACCAATCCTGCTCAAACTCTTCAAAAAAATTGAAGAGGAGGGAAAGCTACCTAATTCACTCTATGAAGCCAACATCACCCTCATACCAAAACCATACAAAGATATTACAAAAAAGAAAACTACAGACCAATCTCTCTAATGAATATAGATGCAAAAATCCTCAACAAAATTCTAGCAAATCGAATCCAGCAACACATTAAAAGAATTATACATCATGACCAAGTAGGATTCATCCCAGGTATGCAAGGATGGTTTAACATAAGAAAATCAATTAATGTAATACACCATATCAACAAATCAAAGCAGA